>JAXQQM020061385.1:0-48133 GCA_034641835.2 Pinus albicaulis
ATCCAACGTCAGAGTGCCGTGCAAGGATCCGTACCTCACAATCCGAATAACCTCAAACTCAGCTCGTACCTTAGCCCCTGATATCCCGTTGTGAAACCACTTCCAAAAAAATAGAAGAAAAGAGATATCAATGCCTTAGAAATAAGCCACTTCGAGGGGCAACCTCCAATACATTACATAAATGAACAATTCTTGGATGATACAATTTACAAAACCTCCTTTCTATATATAGGAGTCCATGGGGCCATAATGTAATCCTAGTGGGCCACAAGGTAATCCTAGCCGACCTAACAATAATAATTTAAGGGCACAATAATAATAAAATGGGGGTTACAAGGGTACAATAATAACAATAAGGGGGTTACACTAACAACAATAAGGGACTATACTAGTAATATAGGGACCTAACATGCCTCTCTCCTTCAAAAAAGTGTTGTCCTCAACACTTGAGTAGCTCTGGGTGCTTCTGTATAAAGTTCTCATCCTCCCATGTAGAATCTTCAGTGGGTAAGTTCTTCCACTTGATGAGATATTCTGAAATTGATCGATTCCGTAGTTGTCGAGTTCTTGTTTCCGTGACTGCTTCCGGTTCCAATATGATTTTTCCTTCCTCATCAAGTTCTATAAATATTGTTTGAACTGGAAGATTTTCACCTATAACCTTCTTTAAGCACGAAACATGGAAAACTGGATGTACTCGCGAAGAAGCAGGAAGCTCCAATTTGTATGCCATAGTACCAATCTTTTGCAACACCTTGTAAGGACCATAGTACTTTGGTGATAATTTATTATCATTCTTAGCTTGCTTGAGGGACATTTGTTTGTATGATTGTAGCCGTAAAAATACCCAATCTCCTACATCAAAACTTCTCTCGCTGCGATGTTGATCTGCCTGTTGTTTCATTCGATTTTGTGCCAAATTCAGGTTATCCTTTAAGAGTTGGAGAACTTCTTGCTGATGCTCGATGTGATCTTCCACTGCTTGAACCTTCCAATTTTCTCTTAAAGATGATGTGATGGATGGTGGATGATATCCATAAAGTGCCATAAATGGGGTCATTTTTGCTGCAGTATGGAAGGAAGTGTTATACCACCATTCAGCGAGAGGTAACCACTTGACCCATTGTGTTTTTTTATCAAATACAAAACAACGAAGATATCCTTCCAAACATTTATGTACTATCTCAGTTTGATCATCAAATTGAGGATGATAAGATGACCTATGAGCTAATTGAGTACCCAAACAAGAAAATAACTCCGTCCAAAAATTTCCAGTAAAAATGGGATCTCTGTCGCTCACAATAACCCTTGGGCTTCCATGTAGCTTTTGAATTCTGTCCATAAATGTAGTAGCAACTGTACTTGCTTTAAATGGATGAGATAATGCACAAAAGTGTGTATACTTGGTAAGTATATCAATTACCACCATGATGACACTCTTTCCTTCGGACTTAGGTAAACCTGTGATAAAATCCATCGAAATCTCCTCCCAACGTTGACTTGGAATGGATAAAGGTTGTAGAAGTCCCGGGGTCTTAATTGTTTCCACTTTATTCTGCTGGCAAACCAAACATTCCACCACAAAATTTTGAATATCAGATTTAAGGCCATCCCAAAAAATTTCTTTCTTCACCCTGTGGTAAGTTTTTAAAAATCCTGAGTGTCCTCCTAAAGGAGAAGTGTGCAATTCCAGAAGAATATTTTGTTTTAGTTGGGAATTTTTACAAAGATATAAGCGATCTTTGTACCATAAGGAATCATTTTTCCAACTAAATGTATCAGATGTACTAGGATCTTGCTGCAACTTTTGAATGAGTGTCCATACATCTTTGTCCTTCTTCCATTCATCTCTTGCTTCGGTTATCCAATCTGGTTGGATAATAGAAATGGCACAAAGAAATGCTTCCTCCTCTTCATTCTTTCTTGAGAGTGCATCCGCAACAACATTAAGCTTTCCTTTTTTGTAGATTATTTCAAAGTCATAACCCAACATCTTTGTGACCCATTTTTGCTGCTCTTCTGAAGATAGTCTTTGTTCCAAAAAAAATTTAAGACTATCATGATCAGTTTTTACCTTGAAGTGTCTTCCCATTAGGTAAGTTCTCCATTTCTTTAGTGCATGCAGTATTGCTAACATTTCCTTCTCATAAATAGGTTTATGTAAACACTTTTCTTTGATTGGATGACTTTCAAAAGCAATGGGTCTTCCTTCTTGCATTAAAACAACACCAGTTCCATTTCCTGAGGCATCACATTCCACAATAAAGGTTTTTGTGAAGTCTGGCATAGCTAAGACCGGTGCTAGGCACATTGCCTCTTTAAGATGTTCAAAGGCCTTATTTGCTTCAGGAGTCCATGAAAATGCATCTTTCTTCAATAATGTTGTTAGAGGTGCTGCTATTCTCCCATAATTCTTAACAAACTTGCGATAATACCCTGTTATCCTGAGAAATCCTCGCAACTGCTTTATGGTCGTGGGGAATTTCCATTCCTTAATAGCTTTAATTTTGTTAGGGTCTACTTTAACACCCTCGTGAGATATAATATGACCCAGATATTCCACCTCTTGTACTCCAAAGAAACATTTGGATGTTTTTGCATATAATTGTTTCTCCCGCAATAGTTTGAGCACCCTGTCAACATGTTCAACATGATCCTTCCAAGACCTGCTGTAGATTAGTATATCATCAAAAAATACTAGCACAAATTTTCTAAGGAAGGGTTTGAAAATGGAATTCATCAACCCTTGAAATGTAGAAGGTGCATTGGTAAGGCTAAAAGGCATGACCAAAAATTCATAATGACCCTCATGAGTTCGAAATGCTATTTTTGGAATATCTTCAGTCTTCATTCTAATTTGATGATATCCTGAACGAAGATCCAACTTGGTAAAATAAATCGCTCCATGTAATTCATCCAATAATTCATCAATCACAGGAATGGGAAATTTATCTTTAATGGTGAGCTTATTGAGCTCCCTATAATCCGAACACATGCGCCATGATCCATCCTTCTTGTGTACCAATACTACAGGAGCAGAGAAAGAACTTTGACTAGGTTGAATTATACCCGCCTCTAACATTTCTGCAATCATACGTTCAATTTCGCTCTTTTGGAAGTAAGGATATCTATAAGGCTCGATGTTTGGAGGAACACTTCCTGGAATCAAATGAATAGCATGATCATGATCACGAATAGGTGGGAGTCCTTTGGGAGTTTCAAACACCTTGGAATGATTGTCCAAGACTTGTTGGAGATCCGCAGAAATAGATGATTTTGATGTCGGAACTTCTAGTGAGCATAATTGTGCAATTACGCCTCGTTGTTCTTTCTTTAGAAGCTTTGTCATGACATTAGAGCTTATTATCCTTCCTGGCTTCCCCGCAATACCCCGTAATTCGACTTCCTTTCCTTCTCAAAAAAATTTCAAGAAAAGTTCTTGAAAATTAAAAGCTACCGTCCCCAAAGATTGTAACCATTGTACTCCTAGTACAACATCAGCACCTCCCATAGGAATGGAAAGCATTGGACTAGTCAATACATATTCCCCCATGGTTAGTTTGATATTATGGCATTTTCCAGAGCAATTTATAGTTCCTCCATTTGCAACCATCACTTGACATTCTGGTGCTGGGTATAGGAAACAATTCAATTCCTTAGCTACCTTACAATGAATAAAATTATGGGTACTACCTGAATCAATCAACACTATTACCCTTTTCTTCTTGATATGTCCTTCTATCTTGAGAGTTTGAGGAGTGGTAATTCCTGCCAATGCATTACACGATATGGTCAGACTCATTTCTTCCTCTTCTAGGGTTGGTTCCTGGTGTATATCCTCTTCTTGTTCATTTTCTTCTTCCTCTTCGCAATCTATGTAAAATAATTTCTTCTCAGCACACTTATGACCTTTAGTGTATTTGCTATCACAACTGTAGCAAAGCCCTTTTGCTCTTTTTTCTTCCAATTGTTGTGGTGTCAACCTTGTAGGTTGTGGAAATCTAGATGTAGCAACACTTCCTCTTTATAGAATTGAGTGGTAGGCTTCCTTGTCGCCATAATTTTACATTCAACTTTTCTTGCCAACCTGAATGCCTTCTCCAATGAATCAGGTTCCAAAACGCGAACTTTATGTTGGATGTTATCCTTTAAAGTGCCTAGGAAGAGATCAATCCTGTGTTCCTCTGTAAGATCAGTTACCCTTATATTCAATTTTTGGAAGTCCTCAATGTGCTGCCCCACTAAACCCTTTTGTTCGAGATTTATCAATTGGGTAAAGAAGGTGTTGCTCTTTGTATCCTCATAATGTGCTATCATTTCCTCCGTAAAAATTGACCAAGTGACAATTTTTTTACGGGAGAAAAGTGTTGGCGAGAGAATAGGTCTCGCAGAGAAGACCCGGGTTCAAGATTTAAGGACCATTAAGGTTTTCCGCCGTAGTCTAGTTTCACGCCGGCATTTGCACTCCGCTCCGAAGGGAAGAGAGTCTCACCCGAGGCATGCCACGACCTTAATGTGATAGGGAGTAGATCAGTATCAACCCGACAACATCCATACTGTTGAATCAAAGCTAAACTAAAGTCTTAGACAGCCATAACACAGCATTCCATAACATATACCTTTCAGGAAAGCAATCAGACTTATAGTAAATAAAATTTTAAAAGGTGTTGTAACATCATTCATTCAAACCCATAACATATACTCGGAACAACACTCCTGAATATATTAATCATCAGCCATTAGTGGTGAACTATTAGAAGACATAGCTACATGAGAATAAACAGAGCAGAATACAATATGTCCTATTGGACAGAGAGAGAAAACATAGTAACACAGAGGAGTGGAGAACAATGAAACATGGACAGAGCTCTCCTGCGGCTCCTTGTTGCCTATTCCTGCCTGCGCCAACCCTTCTATCCACTGTCTGGCTGTGTATTTGTTCTACTGCCAACACGACTGATATTTCCTCCTTTCTTCTCGCTCGGCTGTTTTTCATTTCTTTCTGTTCATCGAGAGTTCACTACTTGTTTCCTTCCATGCTCTTCCACCATCTATGTTTGCTCCCGCGACACCTATCCTCTGCTCCTTCGCAACCTTGACACCTTTCTGCCTATCGAGGTTTCATTTTACCACGTACTCGCCGCAACTCAAAATCTATTGAATTTCAAAACAAGGGCCCCAATAGGCCCCGACCACTTCCTATTGACTCGGCCCGAGTCAATTATCTTGCGTTGTATCCACTTCCATGGGTCCGCTTGACCCTGCACCCTTTTCTGGCTGCACGCCTCCTCCTAGTTGTCCAAACAAGGGCCCCAACTCTGGGACCTTGTTCAGAGCTGAAGCTTTGAGCTCTTGGAAGGTTGCCATGGCCTGCTGCCACCCTTACATTAACTCTTCAGTCTCAGCCGTGATTTTTGTGACAACTTCCTCCTCGGCATTCAGCGGAAAGGCACCAAACACTGTGTTGATCTGAGTGTCGGCCTCAGAAGCCAATTGCTACATGGTTTGTGCGCTGAGTTTTACGGGCTGCCGAAGCTCCCGGATGGCCTACTTGGCTGCCGTTGAAGTCTCCTCTATTTGTTGTATTTGGACCTCTAACACATCCTCCTGGGCGTAGAGTTGGTCCAATCTAGTTGGGTCCGTTGCCTCCTGTATTTCCTTAGATATATGTTGTAGTTGGGACAAGATCGGCTGTGCCTTCATAGTAAGGGCCATTGACAGACCCTTCAGTAGGTCGTATTCTTCTCTAGCTGCAGTACTTAGAAATTCCTGCATCTTCATTACTTGGCCCTGTCTCTCTGATATTTTCACTGAGTACACAACCGCTGGGTCGGGCAATGCAGGTCGGGCTGCCAATGTCGCCTTGAGTTCCACATTTTCATGGTGAAGATTTGAATATGCCACCCTGAGGTGGTTCGCCCACCCGATTACATCAGTCTCCTACATGTCTTCTAGTAACTGATTTCTGTTGGCCATTACTATAGGCCACACTTCCCTGAAAACCATGGTCATGGTTTCCAGTTGTTCCTATAGTTTCTCCTTTTCCGTTTTTAGCTGTTCACGCTGTTCAGTAAGTGTGCTTATCTATTGTTTTTATTTCTCACACTTCTGCTGGAGCTCCGAGTGGACCCTCTCGGCCTGTTGTGCTGCCCTCTGAATGAAATGGTACAGTTGAGCTGTCCCCCATGTCTCCATACTTTCGGCACTGGAGGTACCCTGATCTAGCATTCGCACCCGGAGTGGTTGTCCACTGGAAACTGATCTTGCTGACTGGTCTTGAGGTGACTGTGGCGGAGTCTTCTATGGTATAGAGTCCGCCATATTTAGATCTAGTTTCCCCTCTTGATCTTCTTGGTTGGGTGGTTGGAGCGGAGTATGCTTGGGGAGTGGCCTGGCTGTGTCTTCAATTGTCTGCTCTAACTGATTGATGAGGTTGGTAAAATTAGTTTGCGTGACCACGGTTGGGTTAACTAGGGGCACCAATTCCATACCCCAGTTAACCTCAGTCTCATGGTCCCCATTGATTATTCTTCTGATAACTGGATCAGACACGATGGTGGATGAGGTGGATGGTGCGGAGCTGTGGGGTTCTCGGGAGATGGATGAGTTGGTGGGTGGTAGTTGATCTGGACGGGGTGGCGATATGCAGATGTTCAAAAAATAAAATGGGTTTATGGGGTTGTGAGGTGGCAACCCTCTTGCTTCTTCAGTATCAACGATCGTCTCTTCCCGGATTGGTACCCCTACGCTTAACTGCCGAGGTGGATCCTCTCTCGTGAGGTCAACCACCGAGCTTGATTCTGCAACCTTGGCCCTTTTGGCCTTTGGTTCCACTGCTGGTTTCGAAGCCTTACTTTTTCCCACCAGCGTTGTGGTTGTTGGGGGTGGTGAACTGAACAAGAAATTGGGGATGGGCGCAAAGATGAAGGTTGTATCTGGAATTCTGAAAAAGTTGGGAATGGAGTAGCATCACTTGCTAGTACCTGAACTACTTCATTAAAGCTTCTTACCATAGTGTTCAGTTTCTGAATGATCGGGAAGAGCTGTAGGTTTGATATCTTGTTTGTTGCTTCCTCCGACGTTTCTCCTGCCAGCCGTTGTGGTAGAATTCTGTCAAAGAGGTACGTGTACATTCCATCCCTAATCTCCATTGCCACTCCTGGCCACGAACAGACCCCTATGTGGAAAGCCGCTTCATCAAGTTGGAACTTTAGAGGCCTCATCTAGAACATTGCTTCTGGTACACATGTAGGTATGAGGAACGTATACTTGTGCATGACTCCAAACCAAACTTGCTCACTATATCCATCCAATAGGTTTCTTGGGACTCTCTGTTGACTCATTACAACGTCAACCATTTGGCCATACCAACTCCTGAAGGCTTCTGCATTTACTTCCTTGGTGCTAGGGTGTCTAGACACCTTCTATGGTATGAACTTCATCACCACCGTTTGGACTTCTGCTATCTCCGCTGGTATCCTAATGATGGGGAAATTCCATTTCCACATGGCTAGCACCATTATCAAATATCCATAGATAAACTCGGTTTCTCTCTTATAGTTGTCCTCGCAGGCCTTGAACAATTCCTTCAGCAGG
Source organism: Pinus albicaulis (assembly GCA_034641835.2). Lineage (NCBI taxonomy): Eukaryota > Viridiplantae > Streptophyta > Pinopsida > Pinales > Pinaceae > Pinus > Pinus albicaulis. Next base: position 7,597 of record JAXQQM020061385.1, read on the forward strand.
AAATAGCACCAGTTCAGCCTTGTCCCTTGAACATAGTGCTCCGCAACTGAAATTGTGTTTAATGTGCATTCCCCTTTTGCATAATGCCTCATCGTCTTGCTAGTAATGAGATAGCAAGAAAACATGATCTCTGACCTGTTAAATAACTCAATTTTTTCTCCCTTTCCTCCTCTTCGAGTGCCATACTTGGCGTAGTAGTTTGTGTCTCCTGACTTCTTCACCCTTTTAGATATAGTTTGGAACGCTGAAGATACGTCCCTTCCTTCCTGCGATAGTCCTGTCAACCTATGAATGTCTTCGGCATGAATCAGGATTTCCTTTCCCAGCCACAGGGAGCCGTTCTAAATCTTGCTCAACAGAAATTTTGTGCACTGCATCGCAGCGCCTGTAATCCCAAATACTGGTATGTTTCTTAAATTCATTATCGTGGACTGCTGGATGCCCCTTAACTCAGGCAGTACTCTTGCTGCTACCCGTCCTACTTCTGTTGTATAATTCTCAATGTATACCTGCCTTTTTAGCGCAGGAAACTCAAATGAATCCGTGAGGTCTGCGTCAATTAAGATCACATTGTCATATTTTCCCACGAGGGACTCCATTTTCTGAATTCTGCTGTCCAACTTCTGTTCCACGACCGTTAGGCTTACTCTTGTAATTTTAGCTCATCACTGGTATACCTGCAGAACAGTTCTTTGTCTTTTCCCTTGAATTTCTTCTTTCGAACGCCTTCTCTGCTCTGGTTCTCGTTCAACCTCCCTTGCTCTTTTGGAGGTTTCTAACTCTAACTCGGATTTTTCCGGCATTCTCGCACTTCTCTACATGTAGGTTATGTAAGTAACCGGCAAAGATGAGGTTGATGAGACCCCATAGCTAATTAATGTTTGTCTGGCTACTCCCGCAGCTACAATCATGTGATTAGTTAGTTGCTAAGGTAGGTTCTGACATTGCTAACTGTGGTTTTGGGATTTGGGCAGATGCGACGGCTGGTGGTTATGTCTAATTATGGAAAATTTATTACAGTATGGATGATGCTAATTATGGAAATTATTTCCAAATCTTGGTGATCCTACTGACTGACACTGGTACTATACTTAATGATGATGGGCTGATGTTCGGCACGCTTTCCTATCTGACGTGGATGACACACTGGACATGACCCCTCCCTAACCACTATTGGTTGCATTTAGGTCTCTGCAACTCAACTGAAATTTTTTATTTTTTTTATTATGGTGAATCCTATCTATGCTCATCTCGGGTACGAGAGAGTTATTGACTCTAATCTACCCTACCGACTCCTCTCAGTTGCGAGAGTTATTGGAATGGAAATTTCAAAATTATTCATGGTAGGGCTTCAAGCGTGCGTCGTTGACCCATCCTTGTAGAACTTGGTCGTTCAAATGTGCCAATCGAACTGCTCCTGACTGTTTGATTTCTATGATGTGAAATGGTCCCAGCCAATGCATCTGCAGTTTTCCCAGGAACTTCTGGAATTTACTATCATAGAGTAGAAATTTCTGTCCAATCTGAAAAGTCTTGCGTTTAATATGTCGGTCGTGCCAAGCTTTATGCCTTTCCTTTTCTACCGTTTGGTGAAACTCTGCAAGAAATCTCCCTTCTTCAAGTTCTTGTAGCTCCTGCAATCACTCTTTTAAGGATTCCTCTTCTGATAACTGTAGATTTGTTGCAATTAGAAGGTTTTGTACAATGAATTCCGCTGGGACTACTGCTTCTTTTCCATAAACCAGCTGAAATGGTGTCTGGTTGTTTAGTCGTTATACCATTGTTTGGTATGCCCACAGTGTTGCTCGAATCCGTTCATCCCAGTCATCACGTTGCTCATTGCATATCTTCGTCAGTCCCTTCTCTAATATCTTGTTGAATGCTTCCACTGTGCCATTTTCTTGTGGATGATATGGACTGCTTTTATGATGTTGTATCATGAAGCTCTCTAGGAGGGACTTAATGGTGTCATTGTTTAAATGTGTACCTTGGTCGCTGGTCAAGCTTTTCGGGCATCCAAATCGGCTGATTATATTTTCAAATATGAACCTAGCAGTAGTCTATGTCGTGCAGTTCTTCACTGGCGCAGCTTCTTCCTAGCACATTAGGTATTATGTCGTCGTGATTATGTACCTTTCTTTTGAGTACCTTGCAGCTAGTGTAATTGGTCCCACAAAATCAACTACCCACTTTTCGAATGGCTGCAGTACCTTTATTAGATGAAGCGGAAGCTCATCCCTGTGAGATGGTCATCCTGTCCACTGACAAACGTCACATTTCTACACAAATGCTTTGTTGTCCTTGTGTATTGTTGGCCACCATAAGCCTACTTGTAGTACCTTACATGCTATTGGTTTAGCTCCCACATGCCCTCCCGCAACACCACTGTGGCTTTCCCATAGTATAGCTTCCCTTTCGTGGTCCAAGATGCATCTTCGAAGTACGTGGTCTAGCCCCATATTGTATAGGTGTCCCTCTATCAGCTAATACTCCGCGGCTCGGACTACCAGGTGTCTCTTCTGTGTCGTATTGTACTCCTGCGGACACTGCCCGATGATGAGATATGCTGCTATCTCATTCAGATAGTCTGGGATGGCTTCTACTCTGAAAAGATCAGCATCTGGAAACTGATCATCTAGAGATCCTCCGTTGTCTCCATTATCTAGTCAGGATAGGTGATCAGGCCCTACATTGAGTCTTCCGAGCTTTATAATTACTTCAAAGGTGAACTCCTGGAAAAGTAGGAGCCATCTGCAGATTCTGCCTTCTAAGACTGGCTTGTTGACTAATTATTTCAAGGCTGAGTGGTCTGTGAAAAAATTTAACTTACCTCCCAATAGGTAGTGGTAGAATTTCTGAAGAGAGTACAACATTGCTAATGCCTCCCGCTCGGTTTTCGTATAGTTCCATTCAGCTATTGACAACTTGTGACTAGCAAAATATACCGGATGATCAACAGAAGTGTCTCTCGGTTGAGCTAAGACCGCTCCAAGCGCGATACCGAACGCATCAATGTGTACGTGGAACTGCTTGTCCCAATCCGGGTGGAATAGTATTGGCGCACTCGCCAGCTTCTCCTTTAGGGTGTCCAAGGCCATTCTGCAGTTGTCCATCCACTGGAACTGTTCTGATTTCTTCAATAGTTTTTCTAAGGGCGTTGTTATCTTGGCGTAGTTGCGAATGAAATGCCGGTAGTATCCAGTGTGGCCCAGTAGTGACCTTAGTTGTTTTACCATTTCCGCCGCCTCCATGCTGACAATTACTGCTACCTTGACCGGGTCTACAAAGACACCCTGACTACATACCACGTGCCCTAGTAGTGTTCCAAACAAAATGGCAAATATACACTTCTTCAGGTTCAATGAACTCTGCATTTGTTGACACCTATCAAACATTACTCTCAACAGGCTCGCATGATCCTTTAGTATGCTATACATAGTCCAGTCGTCCATATAGACTTCTAAGAACTTGTGGATGTATTCTCAAAATGCAACTATCACAATGTGACAGAAGACTGCAGGTGCATTTTTCAGTCCGAATGGCATCACATTGTATGCGAAAGAGCCCCATTCGGTGGTAAATTTTGTCTTTCTCTTGTCCTCCTCTGCTATTCTTACCTGATGGTAACCTGAGAAGCCATCGGTGAATGAGTATGACTCATTCCTTGCAACATTGTCGAGGACTTCGTCACTAAATGGAGTAGGGCATGGATCATGGATACACGCATTGTTTAAACTTTTGTAATCTACACAGACTCGTATCTCTTTTTTCTCCTTTTTTCTTTGTATAACTCTGGGACTTACCCATTCTGCTTCCTATACTGGGAATATTAAGTCGGCTTTCAACATTTTGTTGATCTCCACTTTCACCTTTTCCTTTACCCTTGGGTTCAGACGATATGGTCTATGTTTGATAGGCCTTGCATCGGGCTTCAGTGTTATCCGCATTTCCCCCATCTCTCCTTTTATGCCCTTTAGATCCACTACAGATGAAGGAAACAAGTCCTCTTATTCCTTGAGTAGACTAAATATTTCCTTAGTTGTTTGTTAGTCCCAGTAGTCTCCAATGGTCGCCAGTTTAGGTTTGTCTTCTGTTCCAATATTTACTTTCTTGGTTCATGAGAGGTAACAGGTGGATACCTTCTGTCGTTGGTTCTTCTTTGATATCTCTCTCCCCCTCTGTTTCTTCAAAATACAGGTGCCTAAGATCCTCCAAATTGTCATCGTCCATCTCACTATTAATTTTTTGACATGCCACCTTTTTTTTGATACCCTAGTGTTGAACCGACTGCCCGTCTGTTTGTTGGAAATCTGGGAAGAAAAATATCTTCATGATGGCCCGCAATGCCTGTGTAACCAACTCTATCTTTCCTTCAAACAAGAAATAGTGGGTGAATTTGTCTGCAACTTCCTGCCATTCATGGGTCCTGCTTCTTTTCTTTTCCGTCAAGTACCAAGCCTTTGGAATTACATCCAGGGAGTGGATAAACCGATGGACCCACAGTTCTTCGGGATATAAATCAGTTCTCCATTGGGCTTCACATTCCTTCAAATGTTTTCTAGGGTCTGAGTCTCCTTGGTACCGGTCCTTACTTCTGGGTTCCTCCTCCTCTTTAAATCTGGATTTTAGTGCTACTGCCACTTCGTCCCATCGTGTCCATGAGTTGCGATGGTTGCTCCACCATCTTGCAAATGTAGATTGTAATTCCATGTCCATCACTGGCACTCTGTGACTTTCCGGTACTGTAGTTTCTATTTTGGCTATGAAAAGACTTGCAACATTCATATCTGATAAGATTGGGTATTCCTGGATCTTGGTCCCAATCCAATTAACTCTTGCAATATTGGCACATCTCCTTGGATTTTTTTCATAGCCTCCTTGTTGCCAATCATCCCAAGCTATTTCTGATCCTAACTTTGAGCTTTGGATGCTTCTCCAACTTAGAGATCCTTCTGTCATCGGGTTGATGTAGTCTTCTCTTCTCCCTGCGGTCATTTGGTAGAGATAGTCCAGGAGCTAAGCATCTTCCCTGTTACCTATAGTCTCTGTAAATCTCGGTCCTTGGTAGGGGTCGAGTGGCTAAGTGACTCTGATTTCCCCATCCTCGAAGATCACCAGTTATTTTTTCAGATCAATTACTGCATAATTTTCAAAATCCCAATCAATTCCCAACAGTGCAGGGTACGAATCCTTATCCTCCATGATGTCGATGACTTCAAAGTCCGCAAATGTCTTTACCCCCGCAATGTCAACTTCAACCTCCTCAAGTTGGCCGATGGGAAAAATTAAATACTGGTTCGCCATCCGAATTTGAATCGGAGAGTATGTCAATCTTGGCTTCCCTAATGCCTCCCAAGTTTTCCTTAGTAGGATGTTGACATCAGATCCCAAATCAAGCATGGTATCTTTAATTTGGAACCCCACCACTTGTGCGTTCACTCGGACTTCCTTTCCCATCCTTATTTTGTTTCTCTTTATTCTTTGTACATATTTCTAGTGCACTTCTCTTGATTCTTTTGCTCCGGTGTTCTTCTTCAACACCCCTTCCAGATTCTGCTTTAGCTGTTCTAGCATCGGTGCATTGTTCACAATCTTCAGGAATAGATGGAACCACTCCTGGATCAAATATTCAGAAGTATTATGTGTTTCATTGTCTTCCTAAGTTTTCTGTAACTCGATTCCTCTGTTTTCCCCCAATTGGGCAAACGTTTCTGCTGCTTCCTGGAAAAATTGTTTCTGTCGTTCTGGTTTGATCAAGGGCTTTAGGGATGCTAGCCTGATCAATTTAATTGGGTCCATAGCACATGCATCCTCCTCCATTGTTTTTCCACCCCATGTCACTATGGCCACGTTTTACATTGTTTGAGTTCCCGTTAGCCTGGGTTCTGCATTTACTAGATTCGCCCCCCTCCGTCTAGCTCTTTCTTCCCATCTTTTGATGAGCTCCGGGCAATCTTCTATTGCATGTGTGTTAACCCGTCACTTCAAACACCAGGGTCTTCTAGGGAGTGGGAATTCTCTAGCTACATGTCTTTCATGGTCACAGTTATAGCATCTTACTAGACCTCTACCTCCTTCTCGGGCTCCTCTCATGCCTGCTCCTCTTCCTCAGGGAGCTTCGTTTACTCTGTATGACGGTCGGTCCAGTCGCTCCGCCAGTGCGTCCAGTACTAGGCATTGCTCTATGCTGTGGGTGGTTGAGGCACATAATTCACAGTGTATATTGTTTGGAACATTGGAATATTTCTGTAAGATCAGACACAGGCGAGGTTGATGGCCCATACTTTTGCATATTTCACAATACTCATTAGTGGCTGGAATTTGTTATGCAAGGAACCTTGTGTATTTCTATTGCAGTGGATATATCCCTTGGGTATTTACTTGTGCGACCCCTCCTAGTGGTCGAGCCCCTTGTGCTCCTGAAGCCAATGTTCCCACATTTTTTCCCCGCAATTGGGGACATTCGGTCGCCACATGTCCCTCCACGAGACAATGCGTGCACCATACATTCAGTCTCGCGCGGTCGCATTGGTTGAATTTCCTTGATTTTTTCTGTCAGACTGGCTATTTGATGCTGCAGACCCATTATGGAGGGGTCCTGTACTGCTGATCCTTCTTTAAACTCTTGTGGGTAACCCGCCATAGCTTCTATCTTCATTGCCTGCTCCAGTGCGTCCTGCAATGTGTCGATCCTTTGTTGAGTCAATGGAGTTCGGGTCAAAGGTAGTAGAGCTTTAATGAACTAGTCCCTCTGGTGGTTTGGATCAATTGGATAGCTGAGCTTTCCGATTGCATCCTTGAATCTCCGAATCAAATCCTAAGAAGTTTCTCCTTCCCACTGCTTAATTTCCCACTTCTCTGACAAGCCTTGTTGGTCTGTCTGAGGCAGTTTAAATTCCTTAATGAAATCCCTCTTTACATCAGCCATCACTGGATTCGGGTGAGCTTCCGACCATTTCATAAACCATCGTAGGGCTCTCTCCCTAAGGGTGGTCTGAAATTATATCAACTTCCCAACATCTGGTGTTTGTCATGCCCTCCAGATGGCCTCGCAGAGCTACCAATGTTGTTCGACATTATCGTTCCCCTTCCCCGAGAATTTTGGGTACCGGGTGAGTGATCCCGCCATGTTTACTTGAATAGGTGTTACTAAAATGAAGCCGTTGGATCCTGGTTGTGAGATGGGACCACTAGCAATCCTACTACTAGTTTGTGTTCCAATTGGAGACTGAAAACTGTGCAATCTACTTAATTCACGTAACTTAACAAAAATTTCACTTATAGGCTTGTAGAGCACCAGGGGAAGGTTGGGACTAGAGCTACTTGAACTGTGGGGACTAGGAATACCTTGAGATATGGATGCTGACCTTTCTTGAAATAGTTTCTCCATTGCAACGTGCATCTCCACTTCAGACACCTCCTCTGGGCACGCGTTTGTACCTTCTCTGTCAGACTTCCTTCCTTCCTCCATCTGGGTTGGACTCCTATACACCTGTCACACTTATTTTGTGGCCCCTCCTATATCCTGGGGACCCACCTGACCTTCCATTCCCTTTGTCATCTGAGGCACCTCCTCTTTGTTCTTTCGACTTCTTTCCTATATTTTCAACTCCTTCATCACCCTCTCTCGCCACCTTTCTACAATCTGCGCCCTCCGATGTGCTCGTCACTCCCTGAGCCTGTTGGCAGTCTCGACATCCATACTCATACTCCCCCTTCTCACAGTTGTTATAACATTTCTCCCTTAGTTCCTTCCCCCAGCATTGGAGGGTTTACGCTTCCATCTCTGCTTTTTGGAATCCCATCAGTCCTTCGTCTACCATCAATGCCTTGATCCACAAGGGAATCTCCTTCAGCAGCTTCCCCCTTAACCCAGATCTGAAGGTATCCTCTGCTCTTGAGAAAGACTGGTAGTACTCGGCTACAAACTCTACTATATATCCGTCCAAGGTAGATTCCACCCAAAATTCCATAGCTCGGGTTAAGTCGGTGTTTAACTAATGAAGGGCCACCAGATCCTTGTGCACCCACTTCCGATTAATCTTCCATGACTTTTCCTTGACGGTCTTGGTCTGAAGCCTCCACAACTAATTGTAGAGTTCTTCTGGGAACTTTCCCCAAAATATTTCATACGTATCACTAGCAGAGTCGGAGAATAGAACCAGGTTTTTAATCATTTTCTCCTTCTGTCATCTCAACTCAGCCTGCTGAGTTATGAACTAATCTAGGTGGTTTTCCCACCAGCTTCGTATTTCTCTTTTGAAGAGCTGAGATACCATGGTATAGCTCCCAAATGTATTTTCGGGTCCCAGAAACGGAACCATTTGTTGGTGAGAGAACAGGTTTCGCAGAGAAGACCCGGGTTCAGGTTTTAAGGGCCAACAAGGTTTTCTGTTGTAGTCTAGTTTCACGCCGACATTTTCACTCTGCTCCGAAGGGCAGAGAGTCTCACCCGACGCGTGCCATGACCTTACTGTGATAGGGAGTAGATCGGTATCAACCCGACAACATCCATACAGTTGAATCAAAGCTAAACTAAATTCTTAGACAACCATAACACAGCATTCCATAACATATACCTTTCAGGAAAACAGTCAGACTTACAGTAAATAAAATTTTAAAAGGTGTTGTAACATCATTCATTCAAACCCATAACATATACTCGGAACAACACTCCTAAATATATTAATCATCGGCCATCAGTGGCGAACTATTACAAGGCATATCTACATGAGCATAAACAGAGCAGAATACAATATGTCCTATTGGACAGAGAGAGAAAACACAGTAACACAGAGTGGAGAAAAATGAAACATGGACAGATCTCTCCTACGGCTCCCTATTGCCTATTCCCATCTACGCCAACCCTTCTATCTACTAGATGGCTGCCTATTTGTTCTGCTACCAGCGCGACTGAAGGTTCCTCCTTTCTTCTCGCTCGGTTGTCTTTTGTTTCTTTCTATTCATCGGGAGTTCACTACTTGTTTCCTTTCACGCTCTTCCGCCATCTATGCTTGCTCTCGCAATAGCCGCGACACTTGTCCTCTTCTACTTCGCAACCTTGACACCTTTCTGCCTACCGAGGTTTCGTTCCGCCACGTACTCGCCACAACTCAAAATCTATTGAATTTCAAAACAAGGGTGTTGGGTATGTGTTATATTCTTTCCATGACTATCCCCATGCGTTGTACGTTGCGTCGGGCGCAGTAGGGGGGTCGCAAGGGGGGAGGCAGCCCCCACTGTTGGGGTCCGGGGCAGCGCCCCAGCGAAAATTGTTTTTCTGTGCGGACCCACTCATAGGTGGACCCACCCATGTTTTGTGCATGAGTTTGCACATGGTTTTGGGGTACGATGGTTTTCGGCCCCTGGTATTTTGTAGATTCGGTCAAGGGAACTACGGTAATGCTCTAATCCAGTGTTAATGGATTGGGGTTTATGTATGCTTCGGCATGTATATATATGTGTTGTAACACTAAAGGGAATATAATGAAAAATCAAGCTGGTCATCCCAATTTGGGATCCAGGGGAAGATCTCTGTGTTTATCTGTTTTATGTTTTATGCTCTCGCTATCGTTTATTTTCTGTTATAATATTCATGTGTAGATAATTTATGTTCAGGTTTAAAACCTAGATTTGGTATCAGAGATGTTTTGGCTTCAAGGGGACGCCTTTGCTGCTGAGGGATTTTTGCTCGGGCCTGAGGTAGACCCTGTTCAGTGGGAGATGTGCGGGATCGATTCTTGCGGTGAAAGAAGATGATGAGCAGCGGAAAGATAGAGATCGAGAAATTTAATGGTCAGAGTTTTGAGTTGTGGAAGCTCAAGATGGAGGATCTGCTGGTGGATAAATATCAGTGGATCGCGGTAGATCCAGGTACTAAACCAACGGAAATTTCAGATGAAGACTGGAAGAAACTGGATCGGAAGGCTAAGAGCACAATACGGTTGTGTGTCTCAGATTCAATATTATTTAATGTATCTGGGGAAGCTACGGCAAATAATTTGTGGGAAAAACTTGGGAATTTGTACCAATCTAATTCTCTGGTGAATAATTTGTTCCTGCGGAAAAAGCTGTATAACCTGAAGATGAAGGATGGAGACTCGATGATAGAACATCTGAACGCCTTCAATACTGTGGTAAGTTAGCTGTCATCTGTTGATATTAAAATCTCAGATGAAGATAAGTGCATCAGTTTGTTGTGTTCTCTACCAGACTCGTGGGATAGTCTGGTTATTGTAATAGGTATCAATACAACTACCTTGAATTTTGATGACATTGTCTCAGCCTTGCTATTGGAGGAAATGAGACGGAGAAATATGGAGGGCCAGAATGGAGATGCCTTATCTGTACGAGGAAGGTCACAAAAAAAAAAACAAGAACAAGGTTTCGAGTGGGAGATCCAAATCTAGAGGGAGATCTAAATCTCCTCGAAAGTTTGTAAAGGTATGCTGGAAATGCGGAAAGGAAGGGCACTACAAAAAGGACTGCAGATCTAAAGCTCCTAAGAAAGGAAAGGGATCTGATGATTCTCCTTCTGCAGAGGCAAAAACCACCTCAGATGAAGGTGGGGATCTGTATTTGGATTCTTCCTTAAGTACACATGTAGATCATGAGTCATGGTTGATTGACTGAGGTGCATCCTTTCACTTCACTCCCCATAGGGAGTGGTTCTGCAAGTATGAGAAATATGATGGTGGCGATGTCTTCCTAGGGGATGATAGGAAGGCCAGAATCGTCGAACGTGGAAAGGTCGAGCTGAAGCTACAAGGTGGAAGGATTAGAACACTTCCTAGTGTTCTTCATATTCTGCATTGGCCAGAAATCTAATTTCTATAAGCAAGATGGATGATGCAGCTGTAAAAATAGTGTTCGAGAAAGATGCCTGCAAGATGGTTCGAGGAGCACTGGTAATAATGTGGGGAGTTCGGATTGGAACTCTGTACAAGCTACAAGGTAGCACTGTTATTGATGGGTGTAACATTTATGTGGTTCCTGAAAGAGGAGCGGAAAGCCTAGATGTCTCGGGAGAAAAGACCATGCTATGGCATCAAAGGCTTGGACATATTGGAGAGAAGGGCCTTCGGATACTACATAGAAATGGTATGGTAGAAGGTATGTCTAATTGCTCTCTGGATTTCGATTTCTGTGAACATTGTGTATATGGGAAGCATAATCGGGTGAGTTTTCCTTCTGGTGCTAAGAGGGCGAACAAGATATTAGAACTTGTGCACAGTGATGTGTTTGGACCTGTGTCAGTTCCATCACTGGGAAAGTCTGTGTACTATGTTTCATTCATAGATGACTTCTCAAGGAATACATGGATATATTTCTTGAGGAAGAAATATGAAGTCTTTGAAAAATTTAAAGAATTTAAGGCTCTGGTGGAAAACCAGACAGAGAAGAAGATAAAGGCGTTGAGGACATATAATGGTGGGGAGTTCTGCAAGAAGGAATTTGAAGAGTTCTATAAGAAGTGTGGTATAGCACGGCAGAATACTACTCCATACACACCTCAGCAAAACAGAGTTGCAGAAAGAATGAACATAACGTTAATGAAAAAGGAAAGAAGCATGCTCAGTGGTACCGGGTTAGGACAAGAATTCTGGGCAGAGGCAGTGGAGACTGCATGTTACTTAGTTAATAGATCACCTTCATCAGCGTTGGAGGATAAGACTCCACATGAGGTATGGACTGGTAAGAAACCCTCTCTTTCACATCTAAGGGTATTTGGATGTGATGCATATGTACATGTTCCAAAGGAGAAAAATACCAAGTTGGATAATAAATCTGAAAGGTGCATCTTTATTGGGTATAAGGATGGTTTAAAAGGTTACAAGCTTTGGAACCTGGAAACAAGGAAGGTTGTGTACAGCTGAGATGTGGTGTTTAGAGAGGTGAAAGATGTTATTAAACATGAAATCATACCAAAGGAACCTGAGAAGATAGAGTTTGAGCTAAAGGAGGATGAATCAGACTCTACAGTGGAAGAAGATTCAGAAGAGGAAGAGCCACAAAATCTAGCTTTGAGAAGATTAGTTCGGGAAAGAAGGCAACCAGAAAGGTATATTCCATCTAATTTCTGTTCAGGTTTTGCCTTAACTATAACTGACGATGATCCCATAACTATTAGGGAGGCAGTAGATTCAGAGGATGGAAAACTCTGGAAGGAGGCCATGGTTGATGAAATGGCATCCTTGCACAAAAAAGAGGCCATCGGGAGCAAATGGGTGTTTAAGAAGAAGATGAATGTAGAAGGCAAGGTGGAGAAATACAAAGCTCAGTTGGTAGCAAAATGTTATTCCCAGGTGCCGGGAATTGATTTTGGTGATATTTTTTCTCCTGTTGCCAAGGTTACTTCTATTAGATTACTTTTATCTGTTGTTGCTACATTTGATTTTGAGATAGAACAGATGGATGTGAAGACAACATTTCTTCTCAGGGATCTAGAAGAGGAGATCTACATGAAGCAACCTGAAGGCTTTATGGTGAAGGATAAGAAAGAACTGGTATGCAGGTTGAAGAAGTCTCTGTATGGGTTAAAACAATCACCAAGGATGTGGTATCAGAAATTTGATACCTATATACGGGGACTTGGCTTCACCAGAAGCAAGGAGGATCACTGTGTTTATTTTAAATTAATTGGTGACCGTGTTATTTATTTGGTCTGGTATGTGGATGATATGTTGTTGATTGGAAATGACAAAGAAATTATCCAAGATTTGAAGACCCAACTATTCTCCAAATTCGACATGAAGGATCTTGGTGCTGCAAACTATATTTTGGGCATGGAAATTAAGAGAGATCAAGCAAAGAGGAAGCTCTGGTTAAACCAGAGGAAGTATGTCGAGACTATATTGCAGAGGTTCAATATGCAGGATAGTAAACCGGTGAGTGTTCCTATTCCTGTAGGTGCAAAGCTGTCTGCTGAACAGTGTCCCAAGACACAAGAAGAAGAGGAGGATATGTCCCGTGTTCCATATGCAAGTACAGTGGGTAGCCTGATGTATGCAATGGTCTGTACTAGACCAGACATTGCACATGCAGTGGGAGTATTGAGCAGGTTTATGTCAAACCCAGGGAAGGAGCATTGGATAGTAGTGAAGCGGGTTTTCAGATATTTACGTGGCACTAGTGATTATGGCTTGTGCTACCAGGGAAGACCAGGATTGGAAAGAATGTTGGAAATTCGTGGTTTTGTTGATGCAGACTGGGCTGGAGATCTGGACCAAAGAAGATCTACAAGTGGGTATGTGTTTAACCTATTTGGAGGCGCAGTCAGTTGGATGAGTAAAAGACAGTCTGTAGTGGCTCTTTCAACTACAGAGGCAGAATACATAGCAGCCACTCATGCAAGCAAGCAAGCATTTTGGTTGCAGAGATTGTGTTCAAGTATGGGGTTGGTACAGAAAGCTATAAGGATAGACTGTGATAGCCAAAGTGAAATTTTCTTGGCTAAGAACCCTGCTTACCATTCAAAGACAAAGCACATTGATGTTCAATATCACTTTGTTAGAGATATGGTTGAGGCTAAAAGGGTGTTGCCGGTAAAGGTGGACACTTTGAAGAATGTTGCAGATGCATTGACGAAGTCTGTGAGCACTCAGAAGTTCTCTTGGTGTAGAGAAACAATGGGTGTTGAATAATTGGCCCAATGACTAAGCTCTCCTGTGGCCCCCTGTGGAAAGAAAACAACAAGTGGGAGAATGTTGGGTATGTGTTATATTCTTTCCACGACTAGCCCCACGCGCTGTACGTTGCGCCAAGTGCAGCAAGGGGGTCACAAGGGGGGAGGCAACCCCCACTGTTGGTGTTCAAACCCACTCATAGGCGGACCCACCCACGTTTTGTGCATGAGTTTGCACAATGTTTTGGGGTACGATGGTTTTCGGCCCCTGGTATTTTGTAGATCCGGTCAAGGGAACTACGGTTATGTTCTAATCCAGGGTTAATGGATTGGGGTTTATGTATGCTTCAACATGTATATATATGTGTTGTAACACTAAAAGGAATATAATGAAAAATCAAGCGAGTCATCCCAATTTGGGATCCAGGGGAAAATCTCTGTGTTTATCTGTTTTATGTTTTATGCTCTCGCTATTGTTTATTTTCTGTTATAAGATTCATGTGTAGATAATTTATGTTCAGGGTAAAAACCTACAAAGGGCCCCAACACAAAGCCATCGATACCATACAAATGTATTTTGTTCTAAATGTAAAGTTGCAATGCGTACCTTTTGTGTGTTTTGCACATTATGGAGATCAAAATATTGCTCCATCTGTAGTATCAATGTTACAGGATCCTTTCCATCAAACTTCCTCATATCCATTTTTGGAATATGGTGGTTCTTCTCGCCAACATTAGATTTTATGAAGTCACGATTAACATTCATTTTGTTCTCATCATGAGTTTCCTCTACTATCTTTTCACCATTAGGAAACATTTCTTGTATCAACTTTGTCAAACCTTCCATGTCTGCTTTTAGATCATTCTTCATGTCTTCCAAGTTGTCTTTCATGTCATCCATCTTAGCTTCCATGCCATCTTCCATGCCATCCATCTTAGCTTCCACGCCTTTCTTCAAACCATCCATCTTCGCTTCCACACCTTTCTTCAAAACTTCTATTTCATTTTTTGATGCTCTTTGCGAGAGCGAAATTTGGTGCACTTGCTCTTGTAATTTTGATAGATCATGTTGCAATTATTCATCTTCATGAGTCATGGTAGAGCCTTCTGAAGGCTTAATGGGTGTTGAATTATTTTTGCGGGGCATTTTTTAGAACCCAATACCGATATCTATTCTACAATATGCCCTTGGAATCAATTCAATTTGATTCTTCAAACAAGACTTATGCAATTTGGAAAAAATTACACACCTTTTTCTTGCTTTTGAAGAGCTTGATATTTAAATTGGATTATCTCTATGGTTACAGCTCTTCAATATCTGAAATTTGGCACTGTGGTAGCCTTCTAAATCCTCTTTTGAATGCCATAGGTCTGAGCTGATTTGGATTGTTCAAGGTAAAGTTATGTCCAATCTCCCACAATGACCTAATTATGGAATGTTTCAGTAGATCGAACTTGTATGACTTTCCATATGTCACGGTTTCATCTTTTAGCTCTTAAATTGATAGAAAATAAACTACAGTCCGTGTACTTGTGGCCACTTTTTACGGCACTCCAATCCGATGCTTGGAGAGAGAGTTATGAAGCTTTTCCCACGATCACCTCTTTGAGATGAGATTCAGGAGCTTGAAAAAGCACTACCTTCCACAGATCATATCTCTGAAACTGTTACTAACCAATATTTGAAATTTTGTGATGGGTTTCCTCGGGATTTCAGCTTCATAGCCTAAAAATTTCAGATTTTGAACCTTCGTAGAAAAAAAGTTATAGCACAAATTCCACGATGACCTGTTTATATTAAATTGAGGAGCCTACAAAAAGACCTAACTTCCACAGATCATATCTCAGAAAATATTGCGAACCAAGCTCTGAAATTTTGTGACGATGTTCCTCAGGATTTCAGCTTCACACCATAAAAATGTTAGCTTCTGAAACTTCGTAGAAAAAAAGTTATAGCGAAAATGCCACGATGACCTATTTCAAGCAGCGAAACCCTAGAATCCAAAGCTCTGATACCAAATGTTGTGAAACCAGCTCCAAAAATAGTGGAAAAGAGATATCAACGCCTTAGAAATAAGTCACTTTGAGGGGGAAACCTCCAATACATTACATGAATGAACAATTCTTGGATGATACAAATTACAAAACCTCCTTTCTATATATAGGAGTCCATGGGGCCCAATGTAATCCTAGTGGGGCCACAATGTAACCCTAGCCGACCTAAAAATAATAATTTAAGGGCACAATAATAACAATATGGGGGTTACAAGGATAAAATAATAACAATAATGGGGTTACACTAACAACAATAAGGGACTATGCTAGTAATATAGGGACCTAACATATCTACGACCATTTTGTACAATCTCCCCAATGGTATGATCTTCTTTTGATTAGCCATGCACAGCTGGATAGTAGACCACTCTAATTTAGGCTCTCCCATTCATTTCCAAGTCTGCTTAGGTAGTACATTCGCATCAGATTCTAGGTCTTGAATTACCTGGCCCATCTCATAGTCACCGATCTGCACAATTAATCGCATTTCACGCCCAGTGTGTCTCTTATGTTTGTAAAGAGTGTGTACATCCTTAATCTTCGTGGTTGGGGCTGCTTCTTCTGTGTAACCATCGAGTAGGGCTTGGAGGTTTTCTAACTTGCTGGTTGCGTAGCAGCTTCATGCACGCCTACAATAATTGTTAGTATGAATCCTTTGTCGAAGTGTACGAAAAAGGACCACTTTAGCTACGCATAAATAATAACCCTAACAACAAAAGTGGCTACCAATATCTTCAGATCTGCGATTAGTTAGACAAGAAAAGAGCTGCAAAACACCAGATCTATGCATGGAAAGACATTAAGCAGTAAAAACAATGGTTTGCTCCATATACCAATAGACAATACAAGAACAATTTTTGAAAGAATTTTTATATTAATTGGGCACCTGGGAGGAAAACAAGAAGGCGTATCCAATTCTCCTCAGCGGGATGGGTTCTTGGAAGTCCTCAGCACTTCAGATCTAAGATTTCTCTCTCTTGTTGGTGTAGAAAACCCAATGCAAAGAATAGAGCTCAATGGGAGCTCACACAGCAAATGATGGAAAAATGGGACCAAGTGTATAGATCCAGAGTGATCTAATACGCAACAAAAGGTGAAGAATGGTAGGAAAAACCCTCCTATTTATAACAAAATATTGGGTCATTCTAGATCTTGGTGCATGGGTTAACCATATATAGATCCACTTTTTATGGAATATTTTATTATATTTGTTGGAGGGAAAAGGTGTTTGACTTGGGTCAAATCCCTTGATTTGTCAAAAATAAATAAAAAATGATTTATTTATCTTTTTAAGGAAGCGGTTAGAAGATAATCAAATAAATAATGATTTATTTAATTATTTAAGGAAGTGGTTGAAAGATAATTAAATAAATAATGATTTATTTAATTATTTGTGGGTGATTTGGTATATTTAACAAGGAATATTATGTAATTAAGATTTAAATAATTATTCCTAGAAAATAATAAGATAAATCAAGGTTTATCTAATTAATTTCTTTGTTTTTGGGTTAAACATGACTGGGAATAGTAATTAAATTATGGTTTAATTAATTATTCCATGAGGAAAATTAAACAAAATAGGTTTGTTTAATATTTCCTTTTGGGGTTTCCTGTTTAGACCATAAACAACCTAATAAATGTGGTTTATTAAGTTATTTTTCATAGTGAAAGAAATTTTACTTAGGGTAAAATTGGTCTTACATGGTGTACTTGGGTCCATCTAATGATAATAGGTTAGATGACCAAAAAATGGTGTAACAGATTGCCCCTCAGCGTGCGAGTGTTAGGAGCAAATCGTATGACCGAAGTACGTTGTAAGAACTCAATCACTAGACAACAAAAGGGAAGTCAGAGAGAGAAATGCAAGGTAGATAGTGTGCTGAAGAACTAGACCCTGAGGAGACGAGACTCGTAGGTGCAACAAGTCTCTTTTTATGAGAGGGTACCTGTGCTGAAGGCGGCGGGGGAGGCATACCTATGCCCGCCGAGACAAAGTACAAAAGAATAGTGTGTCCAGTAAACAAGGGACCGAACCATAAAGTACAGCCGGCATAATCATGAGCTAGATAAAAATACAATGAGGAATCCCATATACATGTTGTGCCTGGGATAACAGCCAGGACTTGTACAATAATATCTGAGTACATGAGATACAAATACAACCCAAATTCCCCCTGGAAATGGGGAAGGGCTCACAAAATCTGACTGATACATGCAAATCAAAGAAGTGCTACAAGTGGCGAAGGCCAACATCGTCAAATATTTGGAGCTGCATCGAAGGCTGCAAAGAGGAGGGCATCCGGGCATGTGGGGGGCTACCTATAGGGCCACCCCCTCATGAGGGTTGAGACATCTCACACACACCCGGGAATCATCAAGAGCTATTGCTGTATCACTGAACCATCAAGTATACGAATATCGGTCATGCTGAAAGGAGCTGGCGTGGAGAAACAACCAAGTCAAAGGGAAATGAGAGATCCCTTTACCTGATCCGAGGCACCGAACAAGAGTGGAAGCTGGAACCAAGGTACACCGCCCTCTAGACCTGGCTTCTGGAATGAATGAGCTGATGTCGACAGAAGAAGGTCTGCCATAGGTGAGGCGATGAGATATCCTCAACTAAGGCACGAGAGAAAATAGTAGAGCGACGGACAGACAGACACTAATGGTGATAGTGAAGTGGAAAGGACTGAGTAGCGAATGGACGACTTCCCTTGTTAGAGCATAAAGGGCATGAATGACATGGCAGTGACTAGCATAATATCATAAGGGATAGGGGACAGTGGGACTGAAGGTCATAAAGTGCGACACAAGAGAGAGACCAAGCAATGAAGGATGGAGGGCTATAGCGGGGTACAAAGGGACTCGGGATAGACTCCATGAATGCGATGATGACTCAACTTGGATGCTCTAAACAAGCGTGACTCGATGGTGCTGCCACACAGTAAAGGCCCAATGGGGGACCATAAAAGCATGAGTACAAGATGGTAACTCATGACGAAAATCGACACAAACAAAGACAAGTAAGGAGGCAAGATGGTGCCCCAAGTACAAGTGTTGTAAGTGAGGAAATTCGATTTTAAGGATGGGTGAAGTGACCCTTCGTGGACAAAATGTGTCCTGGTGAAGTATCAAATCACAAAAAACTAACAGATACCCATTTGAGGCCTCGGTGAGAGCTTTCCAACGGTGCAGACGATTTGTCAAACGGGGCTACGGTATGGTCGCAGCAGTCAAAAGAAGAAACAGAGGTTCTCTTTTAATAAGGCAGTTTTCCCTCCAAATTCACTCATTTTCTATTGTTGCTATGGTGAATGTAGAGAGGAGAGAAGGCCCTAAATCTTGCGGCGAGCGTAGCGGACAAACCGACCGTTGGAATCGAGATCCGTCAGTTGCAGGTAAGAGGCCTAACCTTACTCTTTCATTTTGATGGATTGAAACTACTTTTAGGCCCAAAATCTCGTGTCGCACCCTCCTTCATCTTCATTTAAGGGTCACACTCCTTTTTGGGCCGTGCGGCGACCGGGGACGGTGTTTCAGGAAAAAACTACCACTCAGTTGCTGATTGGGCGAGAACCGCGACTATAGCTTGATTTGGGTTTTCGGTGTCGTTTATGGCCGAGAGTTGGGTTTTAAGCTTGGTTATGGCATTCCCGATCTGTATGTCGACAAAGATGACAGCCAGTAGCATGAAGATTTATGTTAATGTGAGAGAGAAAGAGACCGGCACGCATTGGATGCGCAGGATCCAGGCGAATCGTGTGTCCGTCGTGGAAGTCATGACTGGGGTTCTGTGCTGGGAGAACCATTTCGATGAGGCGGGTGAGAGCCTTTGAGCGTCTTGATTATCGCCATCGGGGATCCATAGCATGAGGTCTTTGTAGTGCAGGGGCACAGGATCGAACTGACAGTCCAGGATGTGTATTTCCTGACGGGCCTCCCACCACTGGGAATGGTGGGAAACACTCAGCCAGTATTACTGCGGGGGCGTCATATCATGGAGTTTGTGGAACGACATTGTCGACCGGGTCTCCAAGTCAAGGGGACTCGGATACCGATCGGGGATCTAGAGAGGCTAGAGACCCGTGCAGTGGCCGCAGCTGTGCTGCGTATCCTGGGCAACCAGGCGTTCCATCACATCACCGGGGGGCAGATGATGCTGGGAGAGAGTGTGTTGAGTGGGACCTACTATGGGTGGGCCCAAATGATGCTGGTGTCGTTAAAAGGATGTGGGCTTGTCGGCCGCAAGCTGGGCAGAACCACCATCGTCGTGAGGACTTTATTGCGCCCTTTCTTTCTTGAGAAGATCCCGACCTTGGCGGCTCGTACATGTGCCTTCCGCATGGGGCCCGAAGAGAGCTCGTGATGCAACTTGGCAAAGGCCACCGTGCGCAGGAGGAGGAGGCTGGCCGGCGAGTGTTTCGACTCCGAGTTCTTTCTCTCATTGGGATCATATGTTGTTATACACAGACGACTATCCCTACAAGGATGAGGGAAGAGAGATCCTGACCGCCACTTGAGGGCCGGTCGAGTATGGGGCCCGGGCGGGTAAGTGAGCGTATTTCTATTTCTTGCAAGGGGTATGGGCAAAGTGAATAGTAGATAGGGTACTAATTCATGTACTTTTGGTATGCAGATATAGCTCCAATAAAACCAGCCGGATATATGGGACGACCGGCAGCATCTGGAGCTGCAGGTCCGAGTGGGTCGAGAGCAGCGCATAATGAGGATGCGGCCGCCCTTCTGGAGGAAATCCGTCGTAGATGCGAAAGGTTGCTGACTGGAGTATCAGAGCATGGGTGGTAGGACTTAGAAGACCAGTACATAGATCCATGTATTAGTTTACCCTAGGAATGGCGAGGTGTCATGCGGCGCATGGCGATGGCCGGTCAGGGGATGCGTGATCTACAGGCTGCAGGGGCAGAGCCATTGGCTCAGGATCCGCCAGATAGTGAGTAGGTGTGGGGCATGTGGTGCCCCCTAGTGTGTAGGTAGGGGCAGGTGGTGCCCCCAGTTTTGGGTTTTTTGTAACATGCTATGGGCATGTCATATGTATCAGAGTAGATGGACTCTAAACACATGTTTGGCGACACATATTATGGATATGCATCATTTTTAATGATTATAAGTGTTATTGTCTTGTATGAAATGCGTGTGATAAATGCCAATCTAGAACATGGTTTGCAATACTATCTACATAATGATTCTGTTCTCGAGGTATCAAGAGTTTCACTTGTAAATAGCGTCTAAACAGCATAGGGTTATGCACACGATAACACCATTTAGTTGCATGACAAGAAGTAAGGAGTCCAAATGAACGTGCAGATGGAGGATGCGATGGAAGAGGGCATCGACTAAGAGACCACGCACTGCATCATATTCGGCCTGATTGTTGGTGGCAGAACCAATGCAGACCCCGTTGGAGAGAACAAGGGCATGCAAGGGGGTGAAGATGGCCCAACCTGCCGAGGCTAGATTCCGGGAATAACGACTTGCACCATCGGCATAACCGATAAAGGGTGTGGATGGGGGGTCCTACGGAATGGTGTGACAAGACAACAAATGAGGGGAGGGGAGACAATGACGGCAGCGTGAGTGGACAGAAGACACCGAGCGGCCACTGCGGGAGGGAGTGCAATGAGTAGGATGACTATGACTCATATACAAACAAGAGGGTGGTATGTGAGGGCTATCGGAAGTATGGCGAGGACTCGGGTTGTGGAGGTTAACAGAGATACGGGTGGAGTGATCTCGAGTATGGGTAGAAAAAAGGTGGTCAGGCGAAACGACAGGGGAGGATGCAAGGGGACTGGGCTCCGAATGTCTCGCAGAGGAGGATAGGTAAAGAATGGTTGTGGTAGACTAAGTCATCTGAACATCAGGGGGGGGAATGTCGATGGGGGCGGGGGGATCCTCAGGCTGGCTCGAAGCATACTGCGCGAGTATGGGAGAGGCGGATTGATTCTGTTCAACCTCATACTCTCGGACTACCTCTAAAGAGGCACGGTAATGCGTCAGGTGAGGACAATGGTGGGAGTAATGGCCATGAACACCGCACAAAGCATAGGGTTTTTTGGTGCGTAGAGTCTTGGGGTTCTTGGTTACGGACGAAGAAGGAATGGAGGCTTCAGGGACCGTAGCTTCAGGGAACGCGACTTTAACCATGGGCTGAATATGGGGCAACTCGGGACAAGCATGGGTGGCATGACCGACGACATCACATAAGGCACAAGGTTTTTCGGGCGGAGGAGGGGCTAGGTCGGTCATGGTGGTCTTGTCTTTGGGTGCCCCCTTGCGAGCTTTGCCTTTCTTTTCGGGAGCCATCACGACAGCAGAAGGGTCCTGTAGAGGTGCTGGGGGCATAGAGGCAACGGAGGAAGCGAGGGGGACCGGCTGAACCGATGTCAAAACCATGTAGGGTTTGGGGTGACTAGGAGGGGTAGCTGCTGGAGGATCAAGGTACCAGACTGATATGCCCAAGGTCAGGTTAGGGAGAGAGAGGGTGGCCATGACGGGGACAGAATATACTCCGGGAGGGGGAGCCAGGAAAGGTATATGCCCAGCAGGGAAATGACCAGGAGGGACGGCTCCGAGATGGTTAAGGCCTGGGGGAACCGATCCAGGAGGATAAAGGGGTTCAGGGATACCAGCTGTAGGGGGAGGGCCAGAAGGAGGAGGTTCGGCTGGCTGAGATGAATGGCTAGGAGCGGGTTACGGAGGGCGAGGGGGAGGTTGCTGACTAGCCGAGGCAGGCCGCTTACGGGCAGCCTGAGACGATTGCATCATGCAAACATTCGATAATCTGGGATCAATGATGGGAGGAGGAGGGAGATTAGGAAAAGTTCCAAGCAGGGAGGAATCTTTGTAAACGTCGGGGGAGACACTGGTAAAGGAATCAACGGTTTGCTTGTTGGCTACAGAAGAGATGGTCGTCTCAGGTGAGGTCTGAGATTTTGGCTCATGATATGTCAACTGGTCAATGGTGACTATCTTTCCATTATGGGGGAAAGGCATCTTGCGGAAAACCGCGGATGGGACAACAGACATAGCATAGGTGTAGCTTCGCCCCAATAGAATGTTGTAGTCTAGCGAGGCGTCTATGACTTCGACGTCAACGCAAACAGTCTTACCGGCGAGGGTGATAGGACAACTATGGAAAAGGCCAATGGGCTGGGAGGCGTGGCCGTCCCACGCTCGAAGGGTGATCGTGGAAGGGGCCAGCTCAGGGGATCTGAGTTGCTTCCAAACTGAAGCGTACATCACACAGGTGGATGCCCCCTCATCAATTATACACCGTGAAATGTTGGCGTTCCGGATTTTGACTGGGATTTGGAAGGCGACGGAAGCAGGAAGAGGGGGATGGTCTGATTGAGTGGCGTCGAAAACAATCATTTGGTCATCAACAGGATCTACAGTGCCCACGGCAGATAGTAGAGCCTTCTTTTTGGAAGGGCACGACTGGAGGAGTTCCAGTGTGGAAATGGCAGCAGGAGATTGCGCCAAATCATCTACTATACTATACGAATGAGCACGACTGCAGTTCACTAGTTCAGGGGTAGGGGTCCCTTAGAATTTTGAAAGGAACCTCAACTTTGGGTCAGGATATGTAAGGCCACCGGGATGCGTAAAAGAGTGCTCGTAGAACCCCGAAGAAGGAGGCTCGGGGGCAGACGGAGCAGGAGGCTTGGGGTACTGGCGAGACCGAGTTTGAAGGTGAAGGTCGACGGTCGAGGAAGGATCGGAGTGCATCATAAGGATCTGGTAATCAGAGGAACCAGAAAGGGAAGGGGGAGTGGCGACCTGGCTGTCAGGCGATTGGGTAGCCACGAATCCTTGCTGAGGGAAAGGATCAGTAAATACAGCTAGTTGGGTAGTGGCCACATTAGGAGGAGCATGAGGGGAGGCGTGCTGTCCGCGCAATGTGGCTTGAGACTCCCACATCTGCCACATCTGGGGTAAGAGGGGACAATCGTGGGTGTAATGACCATAAACACCGCAACACGAACAAGGCTTATTTGTGCGAAGTGGCCTGTCCGGCTTGGGCTGAGTGCCTTGTTGCTGGTTGGCAGTGTTAGGGTCCACACAAGGATTGGGTCCACGGGTACCAGGGGCAGATTAGTTTTGATTTCCTCTCTGCCTTCTTTGAGAGGAAGGGGGATTAGTCGCGCCCTGCTGTGCAAATACTTGCCCTGGAGGGGGCTGTAAGTGCTATTGCGGGTTTGGAGGAGGCAAGGGAGATGGAAGCGCATATGCTGGAGGAGTTGGCGCACCAGGCTGCGGATAAAGGTAATGGTTAGGTTGGAAAACATTGAGGCAAGGTGAGCAGAAAAAAGGAGGAGGCATGCCGTATCCCGGATACATGCGACCGGAGGGGAAGAGTGCGAGGTGTTAAGCCCTCCCCGAGGGAGACCATAGCCCATAGGAGGTTGAGCGTACGGATGGGAAAGGGCTCCAACGATACCGTCGGTGGAATGAGATGCCCCCGGGGCGTTAGCGCCGCCGGGCCTGGGGAGGTCAGGAATAACGGTATAAACATAACCAGATTGAGCGTAGATCAGGTCATATTTCAAGGCTATTTGGAGGGCGGCTTCTTCAGTTTGAGGAAAGTGGGAGGCGACATCTTTGTCGATAGGAGCTAAGAGGGTGTGAAGGAACCAGTCCATGTAAACCCGATCTTCGAAGGGGGGGGCTTGACATAAGCTCCGTCTTCGTCGCCATTCCTGAACATGGGCGGAAAGGCGGGTCGAAGAGGTTTGCTTGAATGAAGTCAAGAGCTCTGTGCTAGTATCGTATCGGAGAGGGAGCTGGAAATAAGATAAAAAGGCTTGGGCAAGGGTCGCAAAGGTGGTATGGGAAGAGGTGGCTTGGTCAACATACCATTTAGAAGCTTCACCAGTAAGCGTGCATTGGAACAAACGAAGATGGATGGAGTCATCGGTAATGGAATTGGAGGAACACCACATGTGGAAATATCGGACATGATTGGTTGGATCTTCTCCGGCCAGGCCTTTGAACTTAGGGATGTCGGAGGGGAACTTGGTTGGCATAGCAGGCCAACCAACATCGTGGTGGATAGGGTCATTGATCAACTAATTGAAATCGAGGAGGCTGAGGCCTGCAATATACGGCAGCAAGGGTATGGCCGAGGTAGTTCCTGTGGCGGTTCCCCTAGTAGTGGTTTCAGCATTAGGGCCTGGAGCACCGCTAACGTTAGGCCCTGGACCAGACATAGTGAAGGTGACAGGGGGAGAAGCAGGAGGAGAGGGAGAACCCAATGAATCAGAAGAGGAGTCGGAGTGCGGACTCGGAGGAGGACTGGCTCGACGACGGCGGGACGGAGCAGGTCGATCAACCGGAAACTGAGGGTGAAGGCTAAGAAGTCTTCGGGAAAGGCACCTTGGGGGCGCAATGATGACGGGAAGAAGGAAACCGACAAGGGAAAACAGGGACAGAATCAAGTGAGGTCAAGGGCAGAAAATGTGCAGTGACAATTGATTTTAGAGTCTTTTCCAGGCGGTGTTAACCAGGCGCTTCTTCACTTAGGGTCAGTGTGTGGCGTGCGTTAATTTTAATTTTTAAACCCTTTCCGTTTTGAGAGCAAGAAAATGTGTGCTGCGTAACTGAAAATAAATCTGCAGAGAACAGTATATAATGCTGAAATAATAGAAAAATAACAGCTACTATTGCATCGATTCAACCCAAGAAGGCGGGTCACTCAAAACTAATGTAAAAAAGGGCAAAAATCTAGTCAAAACACACTTAAAAAGAGGCCAATAGATCTAGGGTCAAAAGGGACAGGGATCTAAAGGGTAAAGCTGCTGAAAAGAGGTGCAGATCACAGCCAAGAGACAGAGGCAAGGTGGCTGGAAAAAAGGGAGGAAATCAGCAAAAAGCGGAAAGGACAGGGAGGAGGTCCTAAAGAGAGGTCCAAACAAAATGACAAGAGGTGATTTGAAAGGAAGGAAGGCTGATTTAAAGGGATCTAAGAAGGAGGTTCCAGATCTGAAAAGAGGAAGGCTGAAACTCTGAAAAACAGACAGCTGAAACAGCTAAAACTCTTCCACAAAAAGTGGAGGGTACTAAAGCCCTAGGGGGCTAGGTTCACACTTAGATGAGTAGAAACAGATCAGAACTTGGTCAAAGCAGGCTGAGACAGAGGCTGGAAAACCCTGACAAAAGCTTCAGCAAAACCCAGAAAAATTGCAGAAAAACTACTGAAAAATTGGCAGGTCACAGGTTCTGACCTGTTTTCAGTGCAGGTCACAGAAAAGAGGCTGGAAAGTGCGACCTGGAGGTCCAGGTCGCAGGTTATGGGCCAAAAAGTGCGACCCCCCGTTCCGGTTGTCTAGGTGGCAGATTTTCAGAAAAGTTGTCGTCTCAGTTGCAGCTGGTGTCGCTTACCTGCGCAATAGGGCCAGAAACACACGAAAGTTAGAAATTTTAATGTTTTAGGGTTTTATGTGAGAAAAACAACATAAAAATAGGGAAAATAAACAGCTGAAAAGAAACCCTAGGGTTTGAAGTAGCTGGATATGCAGGAATATGAAAAACAACAGTGGTCGTAATTTAAAACCCGTGTGGAGTCGCCATTTGTTAGTATGAATCCTTTGTCGAAGTGTACGAAAAAGGACCACTTTAGCTACGCATAACTAATAGCCCTAACAACAAAAGTGGCAGCCAATATCTTCAGATCTGTGGTTAGTTGAACATAAAAGAGCTGCAAAAACCAGATCTATGCATGGAAAGACATTAAGCAGAAAAAACAAGGGTTTGCTCCATATACCAATAGACAAGACAAGAACAATTTTTGAAATAATTTTTATATTAATTGGGCACTTGGGAGGAAAACAAGAAGGCGTATCCAATTCTCCTCAGTGGGATGGGTTCTTGGAAGTCCTCAGCACTTCAGATCTAAGATTTCTCTCTCTTGTTGGTGTAGAAAACCTAATGCAAAGAATAGAGCTCAATGGGAGCTCACACAGCAAATGATGGAAAAATGTGACCAAGTGTATAGATCCAGAGTGATCTAATAGGCAACAAAAGGTGAAGAATGGTAGGAAAAACCCTCCTATTTATAACAAAATATTGGGTCATTCTAGATCTTGGTGCATGGGTTAACCAGATCTAGATCGACTTTTTATGGAATATTTTATTATATTTGTTGGAGGGAAAAGGTATTTGACTTGGGTCAAATCCCTTAATTTGTCAAAAATAAATAAATAAATGATTTATTTATCTTTTTAAGGAAGCTGTTAGAAGATAATCAAATAAATAATGATTTATTTAATTATTTAAGGAAGTGGTTGAAAGATAATTAAATAAATAATGATTTATTTAATTATTTGTGGGTGATTTGGTCATATTTAACAAGGAATATTATGTAATTAAGTTTTAAATAATTATTCCTAGAAAATAATAAGATAAATAAAGGTTTATCTAATTAATTTCTTTGTTTTTGGGTTAAACATGATTGGGAATAGTAATTAAATTATGGTTTAATTAATTATTCCATGAGGAAAATTAAACAAAATAGGTTTGTTTAATATTTCCTTTTGGGGTTTCCTGTTTAAACTATAAACAACCTAATAAATGTGGTTTATTAAGTTATTTTACATAGTGAAAGCAATTTTACTTAGGGTAAAATTGGTCTTACATGGTGTACTTGGGTCCATCTAATGATAATAGGTTAGATGACCAAAAAATGGTGTAACAAGAATGGTTTGACCTCATCTTCGATTTCGCTGTTTGGAGTTGATGTCTCGCTTTGAGCACAGTCTGGCCAGGCTGCAACATAGGCCTCCTTTTCCTCCTGGGAGCCCACTCCTTCTGGTTTACTAGATACTTTAAGGATCAGAGATTTTGTTTCCGCTTTTCCCACAGACCCTTCTATGGCCATACCGCTGCATGTTATTATGTTAATTCTCAAATCCTCCTCACAAGGTTCTGCCTTTACTCATTTTACATTCTGTGTAGGATTTTGTTGCTTTTCCTGTACCTTGGCCATCAGAATCGGGCAATCCTCGATCACATGTTCTAGCTGTCTATAGTACCTACAAGAATGCCGAATTATGTCCATGCAGTCTCTCGCAAAGTGACCTATTTCCCCTCAATTATAGTAGATCAATTGGACTCTACCCCTGCCTACGATGCCTCCCCGTCCTCCTCCCCTAGTCCTGGCTGGAGATCCCCCTATTCCTGCAGGGGATCTGGGTGATGATGGGTCCGACTGTACCCTATATAGGTTTCCCCGGTCGATCATTAGGTCATACGTTCGGCAGTTCTGTTCATCATGTCCTACAGACCTACAAAACCTACACCACTGTTGTTTTACTTCAAGGATGTGGGGGTAGTGGTTAGTATCGTGCAGCCTAGAAATGCGGTAGTCATTGCACCATAGTGTTGGCCCACTTGGTCCCACAGCCTCCCTCGGCCACAGCAGGCTACCTAGCCTAGATGTAGTCTGCCAGCAGCGGACAATTATCTTTGGTGTGGTCATTCGCCCTGCACTGTATGCACCATATTTTGGGGCTTGCCTCTATTCCCCGCTCCTTGCGTAGATTCTGAATCTCCATGTGCATTGCTTCTAGCTGGCCTTTTATCTGCTATACTTCTAACTAAGTATCATCTCTTGGCGCAGCTTCTAGTTTCATGGCAACCTCCATGGCCTTCTCTTGTGTTTCAATGGCTTGGTGACCCATAGGTACGTGCATGTGGGGTAGCAACATATCAATGAACCACTCCATGTGTTTCCTGTCATCATACTGGAATCCTCCTTCTCTAATCACTGGTCAGCTTCCCATACGGACTCAGATGGTCCTTGCTTGAAATCCTTCAAGTCATTTACTATCTGAGAGTAGGACTTAGGTTTCTTGAACTGCTGTTCCAACACATTCTTAATTTCCTCAATACTTGCATTCGCATGTTGATCAATGTATCCCATGTGTCATTCCAAGGCCCTCCCTTCAAAAGTGAGGGATAACTGTGCCTATTTCACTGCATCGCTTACTACGTTCTGCGTAGTCCACACCGATCCTGCGACAAACCAGAATCGATCCATGTCCTCATCGCCCACGCCTTTGAAGGTAGGTAGCTTCATGTGTGCATCCATATCGTCTTCCGGTGGGGGTGGAGGTGAGTTCTTACCCCTATGAAGGTTTGATGGTGGTGTCGTCAGAGGGCTATGCATAGAAAAATTCCTTACTGGACTGTAGACAAATCGATCCCCCTCTTGGTTACTTCTGTATTACTTCCCACTACGCGTTGTGCCTTCGCTCTGGACGGAGCTCATTCACTCTGTATGGCTACAAAAATAATTTTTTCGTGCAACAAGATCTTAATCAGTAGTGGCAGAGTCTTCAAAAACTTACCTCAGAATCCCTTGAAGAACCTTCACTCTACTTCTGAGTAGGATCCTCCTATCACACTGTCCACCCAGTGATCTACCGTGCGAGTAATGGTTTTATCGATCTCTTCTAGCTGTTGGATCCATTCTAGGGTCCACTGCGTGACTCGCTCATCTTTCCAACACTTCTGAAATTTGACTACCCTTGTGAGCCACTCCTGGAGCTCGGTCGCAATTTTTACAAAGAAGATCTCATAGATTTCTGTGAAAATATACTTATTTTTCCACTCTTCAGTGGTCAACTTCTTACTGCGATTTTATTTTACTGTGAATTCCTAAACTTGTTTTTCAAACCATTCATCAATTTCTTTTCTTTCAGGTTTCCAATACGGCCTTGGCATTACCCGATCTCTCTCAAAATGCTCCAGGTCCGGCAATGGAACCATTTGTTGGCTCGAGGGGTCCTGACCCAGGTTCAAAGGTTAAGTTTTGCCAACAAACCCCTATACTACTAGCCCTTTCGATAGTGACCTGCTTGCGCAGGCTAGAGTCTCACCCGAAGGAGTATGGGAGGGTGTTGGAACCAGGTTTCCACACCCTGAGGGAGAGTAGGTAAGTCAAGCCGGTCCGCAATTATCATATCTATGCAGGATTTTCGATAACTAGCCAGAATACAGTTACCATATCTAATTAGCAGGCTCGCATCCACGTGCATACGACTATCTATAATCACAAAATAGTATATTCGCAGCAGATTAATAGATCACAGATGCATTTAACATAACATAGACAGTTCACAGCTTATAAACAGATCATATAACTCAATTCTGTATCAACCATAATAGATCAAGTCCAGATAAGATCAAATATCTGCAATACTTCTGCACTTCTATATTATTACCAAAAATCCTCTTACATTCCCAAATTACCACCTGTGCACACAGCCAGCAGGGTCCACACACAGCAGGACAGATGATCTTCGTGCACATAGCCAACAGGAGTCCTAACCCAAACAACCATACCACAGACTTAATAGTTCGTACTTCGCATCAATATCTATTCATTCCTGCCTATGACTCAAAAAAGGTTCATCTATTTATAACGATTTAGCCTACGCTTCTCGTGGTCTGCAAACTGTGGTTTGAAGACTCTTGGTCTACCCTTGACCCATTTACAATGTGTTAGGGGATTTGATCCACCCCAAAACCCCTGCGTTAGACTAAAAAATACAAAACTATTCAAAATGATCAAAATTCATAGCCTTTGGGAGACCCTGCTCCAGCATAAGTAAATTAAGATTCAAGTTCAAATTGACCCCTTTCATTCATGATTCAAAGCCTGAAATTGAAAAGTATTCCAACCAGTCAGAGTGGTTGGAAAACACTTTACATGAGGTGGAGAAGCAGGTTGATGCTAGTTCCATCCTACTTACTCCAGCCCCACAGGACAGAAATTCAAAGAGGGCAAGAGAGGAAGGCTCTTATCCTGCAGAAACTAATTCTGATACAAAATTCAAGCTTACGTATAGAAAAAAAGACAAAACTAAATCCAGTCATAGAGAAAGAAGAGACAGTTGAGACAATTAAAAAAATTGAAACAGACATTGTTGTCAAAGATGATGCACCTCCAACAATTTCAGAAGAAACACATCAGCTATCAACTTCCAGTGCACAAATAATTCAGAAACAAATTAGTGCAAAGGTTTCATCATCTAGAAAACTAGTGGAGAAAGAGAAAGATATCATGGAGAAATACAAAGAGATCAAAATCAGAAATGAAGCATTAAAGGTTGTAACATATGCCCAGTACTAGAAGCAAACTCCCTGTGATCAGAACAAATTGCTTTCAACTTTTGACTACAAAACAAGGAAGATGCAAATGGAATTTCTATAGCCAAATGTGCAAGTCCCAAAAACATCAGAATATTATAAGAAAATAGTGTTTGAAGTTCTTTCCAAAGATGTGCATCCAATATACCAGATTGAGTTTCACAAACAAGCAGGAGAAATGATCTATTCCACCATGACACATAAAGCTTTAAGTGTCCAGAAGTTACATAATTCTCTAGAAAATATAAAGACACAGTTAAAGCTAGATAAAGCTTCATCACAGGAAAAGGATAACAGGATAAAGTCACTTGAATTTGGTAATGGAAGTTGGTTATAATCCAAAAGATATCAAAGCAGCAAAAGAACTAATCAAAAAGAAGAATGCAGACATAGTTTCACTAAAGAAAAAACTGAAGTTACCAAATACAAAGCATCCACAAACCAAAGAGGTTTTGGAAACTGATAATCAAAAATATGAAATGATTAATCTCATCATTCAGTTGACAGCTCAACTGAAAGAAATGGAAATAGAAATGGACAAACTTGTGTAGGAAAAGCGAGCCAGCATGGAAGCAGTTCCCATTACTGTTATTCCTATAGCTTCTACAGCAGCTCCAACAACTATAGTAGTTCCAACAACTACATCAGCAATAGCATCAGCTATCCCAACCGCCCATCCCACTGATGATGCCAGCAAATTTATCAAGGCAATGCAAGATATGTCAATTCAATCTACATAAATTAACAAGCTCAAAGAACAAGTGAAGAGTTTAGAAGATGGGAATAAATTGGCAGAAGTAATGCATCAGGCAGAAATACAAAAATCCAATAGATCGACTGAAAGAATCCACAAGCTAGAGAAGGAAATATCACTAAAAGAGCCTTTAGCCCAAGGAAAACAACAATTGTGGGCCAATATCATTAACTCAGTTAATGATATTTGGCTTTATATACAGATCATATTTGAACAGAATGACTTGGAAAAGGAAGCAGGTAATGCAATTCAAAATGTCAAAGCAGATCTTGGAAAGAAACCAGATGAAGCCTCAGAAATAATAAAATTCCTAAATTCTAAAAAAAAGTATGAATTGGAAGAATTAGGGATAGCTGACAGAACAGAAAAATACTTAGAGGTGAAGAAATTGATTCCCAAGAGAAAATTGATGACACAACTTGAGGAAAAATGTCAAACAATGGAACTTGCAGTGAACAAGTTTATGAACAAGTCTGATGTATTAAAACAAAAAGGCCTGCCTAATCCTTTGGTAATAAATGATAAACTAATGAGGCATAAAGATTATGATAAGGAGATGAGGGAAGTAGCCAAAGAGACTTCCAACAGTTCAACAATGAAAGGAGTTCCCACAGGCAAAGTGCTCCTTTAGATTTTAGAAAACTTCTTTTACCTCCAGCATGAGGTAAATCACCTTTTTGTGAATAAGCCCATGTTTTCCAAGTATTCAGAAGAAGATAAAATTTACCGGAAGATGATGAAGATAAAGATTCCAGATGAAGAAAAGTGGGAAAAATGGTGTGATTTACTATGACAGGTTAAAGAGAAGACAGGTAAAAGAACGCACAGGTTAAAGAGAAATCAAATGAAAAAAATATGAAAGACAGATTAAAACAAAGACATCATTAAAGAGAAAACAGATGAAAGAAGCAAATGGCATGAAAGAAACAAACAGTAAACAGCAATCAAATAAAACATGGAAAGATTTTAGTGAGTTACTAGGTGTCACTATTAAAGATATTTATTTTCCTAGAATAAATCCTAGTCAGTTGACATGATATTTGTAATAATTTATATAAATACTTCATTATTTCGAAGTATTGAGTGTGGATTTCTGAATATTTCTATAGCTGGTTGATCTACTACTTGAGGGTTATTGTACATTTTCCAGTTGACAAACAAGACAAGTAATAAAGGCATTTATTTACAGGATTCATGTGTTGAGCTATCTCAGTGAAGTATACATTTCAGTTTTTCATGTTCATTTCTAATTATTCCATAAACTTGCATGTTTTCTAAATTTGAATGCTATAACAGGAATTTTACTGCAGAATTTGTTTAAATCTACACTCTGCTTTGAACACTCATACATTTTTATGTTTTCTTCTGATATCTGGTTTAGAGAATTCTTAATTTCCCTATGATACTGATTGACCTCATCCACCTTCCTTCATTATCTAGTTTAAGGAATTCTTAATTGCTCCTTGATCCCGATTGAAAATCACTTCACCATTCAGCCTTGAGATATGATTTTTCTCACCTATCCTGCCCTATAACACTTCCTTTATGATTTGATTCTCTTTTGTTTTAAAAGAATATTGACTCCATAGCCCAATGGAAAATAGAAAAGCGCCTAACCATTTAAATCATTAATTCCACTAACAAATCAAAACCAATCCAAAACAAGCATACATAGCTAGCCTAAAATTTATTAAATCGACAAAGTTAAATCTGTAGGTTTTAACCCTGTATAGAAATTATCTACAAACGAATCTTAAAACAGAAAATAAACAATAGTGAGAGCATAAAACATAACACAGATAAACACAGAGATTTTCCCCTAGATCCCAAATCGGGACGACCAGCTTGATTTTTCATTATATTCCTTTTAGTGTTACAACACATATATATATACATGCCCAAGCATACATAAACCCCAATCCATTAACCCTGGATTAGAACATAACCGTAGTTCCCTTGACCGGATCTACAAAATACTAGGGGCCGAAAACCATCGTCCCCCAAAACCATGTGCAAACTCATGCACAAAACCATGGGTGGATCCGCCTATGAGTGGGTCCACACACCAAAACAAAATTTTCCGGGGTGCTGCACCCGGTGTGTGGGACTAGTCATGGAAAGAATATAACACATACTCAACAAAATCATTAAGAGAGAGCCCTCTCTAAGCATTAGGAAGGCTAGATCCTAATCTCCAAAATTGTTTGATAGTTACCTTTGATATTTCTTTTAACACATATAACAACTCTTGGGAAATTTTGGAGTGATAACACAATGGTTACAATCTTTGGGGACGGTAGCTTTTAATTTTCAAGAAATTTTCTTTAAAAAAATTTTGCAAGGAAATGAAATCGAATTATAGGGTATCGTAGGGAAGCCAGGAAAGATAATAAGCTCTAATGTCATGATAAAGCTTCTGAAGAAAGAACAACGAGGCATGATTTCACAATTCTGCTCACTAGAAGTTCCAACATCAAAATCATCTATTTCTCCATATCTCAAAAAGTCTTGGACAATCATTCCAAGGTGTTTAAAACTCCCAAAGGACACCCACCTATTCATGATCATGATCATGCTATTCATTTGATTCCATGAATTGTTCTTCCAAACATCGGGCCTTACATATATCCTTATGTTAAAAAGAGAGAAATTGAACGTATGAT
Source organism: Pinus albicaulis (assembly GCA_034641835.2). Lineage (NCBI taxonomy): Eukaryota > Viridiplantae > Streptophyta > Pinopsida > Pinales > Pinaceae > Pinus > Pinus albicaulis. The sequence goes on from JAXQQM020061385.1 coordinate 41,864, forward strand.
TATAGAAATGTTAGAGGCTCGTATAATTTAACCTAGTCAAAGTTCTTTCTCTGCTCCAGTAGTATTGGTGCACAAGAAGGATGGATCATGGTGCATGTGTCTATATTATGGGGAGCTCAATAATCTCACTATTAAAGATAAATTTCCCATTCCTACGATTGATGAATTCTTGGATGAATTACATGGCACAATTTAGTTTACCAAGTTGTATCTTCATTTAGGATATCATTAAATTAGAATGAAGACTGAAGATATTCTAAAAACAGCATTTCGAACTCGTGAGGTTCATTATGAATTTTTTTTCATGCCTTTTGGCCTTACCAATGCACCTTCTACATTTCAAGGGTTGATGAATTCCATTTTCAAACCCTTCCTTAGAAAATTTGTGCTAGTATTTTTTTATGACATACTAATCTAAAGCAGGTCTTGGAAGGATCATGTTCAACATGTTGACAGGGTGCTCAAACTATTGGAGGAGAAACAATTATATGCAAAAACATCGAAATGTTTCTCTGGAGTACAAGAGGTGGAATATCTCGGTTATATTGTATCTCACGAGGGTGTTAAGGTAGACCCTAACAAAATTAAAGCCATTAAGGAATGGAAATTCCCCACAACCATAAAGCAGTTGTGAGGATTTCTCGGGTTAACAGCGTATTATCACAAGTTTGTTAATAATTATGGGATAATAGCAGCACCTCTAACAACATTATTGAAGAAAGATGCATTTTCATGGACTCCTGAAGCAACTAAGGTCTTTGAACATCTTAAAGAGGAAATGTGCCTAGCACTGGTCTTACCTATGCCAGACTTCACAAAAACCTTTATTGTAGAATGTGATTCCTCAGGAAATGGAATATTTGTTGTTTTAATGCAAGAAGGAAGGCCAATTTCCTTTTAAAGTCGTCCAATCAAAGGAAAGTATTTACAGAAAGCTATTTATGAGAAGGAAATGTTGGCAATACTACATGCACTAAAGAAATGGCGACCTTACCTAATGGGAAGGGACTTCAAGGTAAAAATTGATCATGATAGTCTTAAACACTTTGTGGAACAAAGACTATCTTCAGAAGAGCAACAAAAATGGGTCACAAAGATGTTGGGTTATGAATTTATAATCATCTACAAAAAAGGGAGGCTAAATGTTGTTGCAGATGCACTCTCAAGAAAGGATGAAGAGGTGGAAGCATTGCTTTGTGCCATTTCTATTATCAAACCAGATTGGATAACTGAAGCAAGGGATGAATGGAAGAAGGATGAAGAATTGTGGACACTCATTCAAAATTTGCAGCAAGATCCTAGTACATCTGATACATTTAGTTGGAAAAATGATTCCTTATAGTACACAGATCGCTTATATCTTTGTAATAATTCCCAACTAAAACAAAGGATTCTTTTGGAATTGCACACTTCTCCTTTAGGAGGACACTTAGGATTTTTAAAAATTTACCACGGGGTGAAGAAATTTTATTTTGGGATGGCCTTAAATCTGATATACAAAAGTTTGTGGTCGAATGTTTGGTTTTCCAACAAAATAAAGTTGAGACAATTAAGACCCCGGGTCTTCTACAACCTTTATCCATTCCAAGTCAACATTTGGAGGAGATTTCAATGGATTTTATCACAGGTTTACCTAAGTCCGAAGGAAAGAGTGTCATCATGGTGGTAGTTGATAGACTTACCAAGTATGCACACTTTTGTGCATTATCTCATCCATTTAAATCAAGTACAACTGATACTACATTTATGGAAACAATTCAAAAGCTACATGGAAACACAAAGATTATGGTAAGCAACAGAGATCCCATTTTTCTAGAAATTTTTGGACGAAATTATTTTCTTGTTTGGGTACTCAACTAGCTCATAGCTCATCTTATCATCCTCAATCCGATGGTCAACCTGAGATAGTGAACAAATTTTTGGAAGGTTATATTTTTTTTTTGTATCTTATAAAAACACAAAATGGATCAAGTGATTACCTCTAGCTGAATGGTGGTATAACAATTCCTTCCATACCGTAGAAAAATGACCCCATTTATGGCACTTTATGGATATCATCCACCATTCATCACATCATCTTTAAGAGAAAATTATAAGGTGAAAGCAATGGAAGACCACATCAAGCATCAACAAGAAGTTCTCCAACTCTTAAAGGATAACCTAAATTTGGCACAAAATCGAATGAAAGAACAGGCAGATCAACATCACAGCGAATGAAGTTTTGATGTAGGAGACTGGGTATTTTTACGGCTACAACCATACAAACAAATTTCCTTCAAGCAAGCTAAGAAGGATAATAAATTATCTCCAAAATACTATGGTCCTTACAAGGTGTTGCAAAAGGTTGGTACTATGGCATAAAAATTGGAGCTTCCTGCTTCTTCGCGAGTGCCTCCAGTTTTCCATGTTTCATGCTTAAAGAAGGTTATAGGTGACAAAATTCCAGTTCAAACAATATTTCTAGAACTTGATGAGGAAGGAAAAATCATATTGGAACCTATAATAGTCATGGAAACAAGAACTTGACAGTTATGAAATCGATCAATTTCGGAGTATCTCATCAAGTGGAAGAACTTACTCACTGAAGATTCTACATGGGAGGATGAGAATTTTATACAGAATCATCTAGAGCTACTCAAGCGTTGAGGACAACACTTTTTTGAAGGAGAGGGGCATGTTAGGTCCCCATATTACTAGTGTAGTCCCTTATTTTTATTAGTATAGGCCCCTTATTGTTATTGTTGTACCCCTATAAACCCCGTATTTTTATTATTGTTCCCTTACATTATTATTGTTAGGTTGGCTAGGATTATATTGTGACCCCATGGACTCCTATATATAGAAGGAGGTTTTGTCATTTGTATCATCCAAGAATTGTTCATTTATGTAATGTATTGGAGGTTTCCTCCTCGAAGTGGCTGATTTCTAAGGCGTTGATCTCTCTTTTCTTCTATTTTTGGAGCTGGTTTCATAACAAGCATATAAAATATCATAACATGTGTTGAGTCCCGAATTTGCCTCTTTTCCATACACTTTTCCATATCTTTTTCACTCACTTAAACCTCCAAAATTGTCAATATCATGTGCAAAAGGGTATCTAACATGGTTTTTAATTATGTTTTTGTGTTTTCTATTTGATTTAGATTTTGTTCATACAGCTGCGGAAACTTTCCACTTTCCGCAGCTGCTGCAACTTTCCGCAGCTATTTTGTGAAATTATATGCTACAGGTGTCTACAAAGGAAATGAGCCACATGGGCAGGCTAGGAATGACGAGGACATGGTTCGGGTCCTATTGGTTCAAGTAAACTCGTCCAAAGAAGCCGCGGTCAAAGCCATCCACGTGGAAGTCAACTATGGAGTTTCATGTCGGCTGGACTCTGTTTCGTGGCAAATAAACATCCATACGGCCGTTTCTAAGCTTGCGGAGGTTAATCGACATCTGTGCAGAGTTCTGGAGTTGAATTCAAGCATCCACCTTCCGTAGATTTGTTTTCCAACATGGCCATACTCCTATATCCGTGGTCGTAGTGGTCTACGTGCTCTCTGCTATCATGAACTTTAGGAAACAGTTACAGTTTATTGTTATATATAGAGCGTTTGCACACGCACGTAGAGTTAGTTGTCAGTTGATCATTGTTAGTTGATAGTTGATGTGCGTACTCTGTTATGTTTGCTTTGTAGTGATTACGCTGCCTTGAGCTGTAATACTACCAGTCTGTAATGAACTGCTTTTTAATATGAGAAAACTCTGTTTTTCAACTTAATTCGTGGTTGAGGATCGTTACCAAAGCTGTGTAGAGGGCCCCTGCTCAGCCAAGGTTCTGTGTATTAATGTATATATTTCTCATTTCATTTCTTTAAAAAGTCATTGTATCATAATCCATCATATGTTCATATTTTGTAGTTGTTTCATTTCTGTTCATATATTTCCATAGTTTCCATTTCATTTCTGTCATTCATGTTTTTATGATTGTTAATCACTGATCAGTTTTCTTGTGCAGGTTTTAGGTAGACAGCCCGGGCATTTTTATAGCATTTTTATAGCATTTTGACTAATGACATGAACTAACATTGTTCTGCTGCTAGTTTTTTTTTCATAGCTTTTGTTTAACTTCAGTCTTGCTTTGTACATTTCAGTTTTGCTTATCTGATTCAGTAGTTAAATTTAGATATATTAAGCTGCTCATAGCATCTTCAGTTGCCTCCGAAAGCCACAGCTTGACTGATGGTGAGGGACTGCATTATGAAATGTGTAGTTTAGTATTAGTTTCTTTTCTGCAAATTTAGATATATTAAGCTGCTCATAGCATCTTCAGTTGCCTCCGAAAGCCACAGCTGGACTGATGGTGAGGGACTGCATTATGAAATGTGTAGTTTAGCATTAGTTTCTTTTCTGCAAATTTAGATATATTAAATCATGTATGACACATCTTCTGGGCTAGCCCGAAAGCCACAAATTGACCGATGGCGAGGATAGAATCATGTAAAAAAGTGGTTAGTACAGTTTACTTTCCGCAAATTAAATAATCGTCATACGTTGTTTACATTACTTTCCCGCAAGTCATAGTCAAGTCTACTTCATGAAAGGTCGAAAGAATTGATGTAACTGATTTAGATTTATTTTGTTGCGATTTTGAATTTCCATAAGCATAGCTTTCTTTTGTGTCTGGCCATAAATAAGAATAGTTTGGTTTTCATGTCTACTAGTTTCTAGGCTTTTCACATTAGCAGACTTTTCATTTCAAAGAAATATTACCCTTTTTACTTTCTTTCAAGTCTGTCATTGTAATTTTCAATTTTCTTTTAAAGTTTCAAGATTGGTAAATCATTATAGGGGATATCATTTCGTTGAACAAATATAACCATACTTGTTTTTCATTTTAGAATTTCCATTTTACCTTAGAAAGACCAAAAACGACAAAAAGTTAAGAAAGAGGTTATCTTGCACATATAGTGTGCCGCACTTCATCAGCTTACGATTCCCGGATTGACAAATTAAATGCAGCAATTTAGGACACACTAAATTGACCAAACATTTTGGCACCGCTGTTTCTGGGAAGTAACTAGGCAGGCCAATTTCTCTAAAAAAAAAACATAAAATCATAAAAGAAGGGAAAACTTGATAACTTCTGAAGTATGCTCTCTCTCGCACCTAGTGTGATCCGGAGGACTCGTAAGAGAGTTATTGGTTTAGTAATTTCTTAAGTATGCTCTCAACACTCAGTGTGATCCGGAAGACTGGAAGAGAATTATTAGCCCAACTTTTTTTAAAAAAATAAAAAAATGACATATGAGCAAGAGATTAGAAGTTTATAGCTAAAGATTTAAGTTCGATTTTCAACTCCATCTTCTTCAAGGCATGTACTGTATTCACCACCATCTACCCCTGTTCCTAAGATTTTTAAGTCAAGGGAATTCACTGAATTAGAGGATTCTATTATACCACCTACTAAACCTACTCTTAGAAAACAAAGAGACTTTCCTCATCCTTCCTTGGTAGAAGAACTAGAGGACTATAAGGACTCTAAAGAAACTATCATGGCAGAGGAAGTAATAAACAGAGGGGGAGGTAGAAGAGAAGGAAACAATGGAGATAACAATGGTGAAGGAAATAATGATAGAAATAGGGATTTGTTGGGATTCCCTATAGTTGATGAGGAAACTCATGTAACAATGAAAAATATCTCACCATCTGTTCTCCCTAACTTTTATGGATTGCGAAGTGAGGATCCTGAAACATTTCTGTTTGAGTTTGAAGTTGTGTGTCGAACTTATGACTATATGGAAGATTCTCAAAAACTCAAACTGTTTCCTTCAACATTGAAGGGAGCCGCTTTGAAATGGTTCATGGGATTAGCCACCCAATCTATTAGGACTTGGAATGATATGAAACAAACATTTTTGAATAGATACCTAGACTATTGCATGCCTACCAATCACAAGGATGAGGTATTCAAAATGGTACAAAAAGAAGATGAAAATTTGGAGGATTTACTTGAAAGATTTCAATACAACTTAAAAGGAGCAAAGATGAGAAACTTAGATGATGAAAATTTGAAAGCCCTTATATTAAAAGCCATCAGAGATGAATGGATAGATACTTTAAACATGATGGGGAAAGGAGACATTTCTCAACTTCCACTTCATGACATAACAAAACTATGTGTCCATCTCTCAAGGGGAAAATCTAAAACGGGAAAAGGGCCTAGAGATCCTTCTCTTATCAGGGCAAACAACCGCAACCCGGACTCCAGAAGTGCAGAGATTG
>JAXQQM020080543.1:0-16542 GCA_034641835.2 Pinus albicaulis
TGTTCCCCAGCCAAAACTATTTTTTACACCCCTGTTGTGTTTCCATTTGGCTGTGGAGTTATTGGCTACCAGATTAGCTTCTTTTACTAGATCCTTGTGCTTGGTTACTAGCTATAATTTTTAGTTCTTTTTTAAAAAGTTAATGTTAGTGGCATCTACTTTTTGAAGAATTTTTTTTTAAAGTTTTTTAAACATAGCTGAATTCATTTTGAAAATTTTGGTTAAAAAGTTGTTAGAGACGATAGATAGATGTCTGAATCTTTTAAGGTTGAACTATGTTATTTGAATGTTTGGTCCATGGATGTTGGAAAGATCTCTCCCTGTAGAATAAAATCTTCATTGAAATGAATATTTAGAGCATGTTTTTGCATGGTTTTTGAGTCAAAGTCTCATCACATTTCATATGTCCACTCCCCTTCTACAAGACTAATAATCAAGTACACTAAGAATCAAGAGATAAAAAAATTAATCATATAAATTTTTCTGAGCTCACACCAACAGTAGTTTAGGCTAGGATCTTGGGGTAGGAGAAGTGAGAAAATCACCCAAGATCTCAAAACTTGAAACTAGAGTCATTAAAAAGTGAAATCCTACTGCACTCAAACTGTTTGGATCACTCCACTACCACCGAAGTTAAACATGATACAACACCAGGGCGCATAAGAAGGTAGCCCACCTTCGAGTGCATTCAGTGGGCATGCTATATATTGGGGTTCCCTTCGGGGATGTCGAAACTAGATCGGGGATCTAGGTGTTTTGGCCATATAGCATGTTTTCTACGACCGTGACCCCCCTGACAGTGTCTATGATTTGAGGTATCTTTAGTTGTCAGAATTTTTAGGGACTTACACAAGGTGACTGGGGTAGGCTGCCATGGTACCTAAAATAAAAATACCTACTATGTCTTCGGTCTTTGAGAGGGTACTCATCTTCACGAGAGTGCTTACACCTATTGTCTGAGGTTCAGGCAAAGCTCTAGAGTAACCATAACTATATTTTTGAACAACTCTCTCTGTATGCTATTGTGATACTGGGTTTCACCTCCAACAAACGATAGTACGCAAACGAGGTCATACCTGTTCTGGATGCTTGCTTGGTTGATTTTAGAATTCATTTTTTCTTTTTTCTTTTTCAGGTGTGTGGTTACTATTAGCACCACTGTAATCAAGACTCATGGCAAAGAATCTTACTGCCGGGAGAACATCATTTCAACCACTTTGGGATTCTAGGATCTAGCCCTCCTGAATCCTTGGAAGGGATCTGTCCAATAAGTGAAAAGGTGGATTTATCTTTTAAGGCTTTGGGGTAATGATATTGAGCTAGGGCTAGCTATGAAGGCCGGGGGTTTGTTTTTGTTTTTTGGATGGTTGGGCAGTTATTTTTCAGGAAAGTCCTAAATGGAAAAGGATTTAAAGGTGAGAAGTTGCAAGTAAACGGAACAAGCTTTGGATAAAGATATATAATCACGATTTTTAGTCAACTGAGCTATGGAGTCATAATAGGGTTTGGTGAAACAACCAGGTTCAAGAGTGGTCTATCGGGCAAGTCATATATGTCTAAGGATATCTTTAAAGTTGATTTATGGAATGAAATGATACAACAAGAAGGGGAATTAAACAAATGAAGAACAAAGAGCAGCCCAAGATCTGGTAAGTACTTTGAAACTAGCCAGCTTTTGACATACACTTAAGAAAGACATGAAAGTAAACTAGGATCTGGTAAGTACTTCGAAACTAGCCAGCCTTTGATAGACTTCCAATAGAAAACATATAAAAAACAAAAGGGAAACTCAAAGGCAACTGTTGGAGAAGAACTAGCGGGCCGGGCTCACCACAAATCCTCTCCTAGCTTTGCTTTACTTGGTAAAATTTCAAGGCTTCATTTGAGGAAATCTCACCCTAGAGGTTGGTTGGGGTAAAACCTCCACAGAGCAGGGGCATGCTACTTAATAGAGACTCACACAACCATGCTCGTTCAGAAAACTAAATAGAGTATGATGAAAAGGTTACCCGTAGGTCCTACGGTTGAAGTAGATCCACGTGGGGTCCAAACCCCCTGCAACCGTCCTTCCTTCTTAACCTGAAATACAAAAAGAAACCAGCACAAAGGACAGGTTGTACAGCATATATCTACTCTAAATGTTAGTGAGATTCATATAAAACATTAAATAAATCATAATGAATGCTTGTATAACAAATATTCTCATACATATAAGCATACACTAACATGTTTATTTCGGGAACAACATGATACTTCTGTATTAAAAATAGCATGTACAAAAGTAATCAAGAGGAGAGATCACCTGATCCTTCCAAGGCCTTCGCAGACCGTTGTCCGGATCCGTCCAGCCCTTGCCTCGCTAAGTCTCCTTCCAAACTGGTGCATACGAGATAACATATAAAGGGATGTGTATCTCAAGGAAACAAGGGTTTCCTACAATGAACTGGGAAAGTGCAGGAGGCACGGGGAATCAGACTTGGATAGGGAATACCAACAGAGTATAATATCAATAATTCTCTCCCCCCCTTAGGCCATACACATGAGGGCTTTTTATAGTCCCTCCAAGTAGTTTCAGCAGTTGGAAACAGTTGGCCACGGGCTGGGGTGGTTGAACTACCTGAGTAACCATCAACCCAGCGCGAAATTAGGGATTTTTTTATATATTTTTTAATCATTTTAATGGCATACGCGGAAAAGTCTAGCTGTACTCGCGTATACACGCGGAAAAACACGGGCATAGTCGCGTATGGAGGATTTTACACTGTTTTTAAGTGAATTTGTCCAAGTCTGTAGGAATGGGTGCCCATAAAGCCATGAAGCAATCATGAATCATGTTAAGGTGAGAAATGATGCTATAACAGATGCCCCCTAATATATGAGGTCAGAAGGGGTACATGATGGCCGAAATGTATTATGCACATAGAAAAAACTTCGCAAGGACAAGAGAGGACTTCACTAGATTTCAGCCTGCCAAAACCAATGAAAGAAACCAGAGAGTCAACTCATGCTGAGGCGGGCATACCCATGCTCAGTCAAAAATACATCATATGGAAAGTACTGAAATAGATCCAACATGTATACAAGTATAGTTGAACTGAAAGTACATAATGAATCATCTGAGCATGGCTCGGAAATACAAGTCTGAATCAATGTCCAAGTATCACATATAGAAAGCTAATCAAAGATGGTGCAACTGGATGTCTGATCAAATAAGTAACTGAATCTCCAAGTACCGGATCATAAGAGGTGGATCAAATGGTACAATCACGCAACTCGGGGACCAACATATAAGATGCTGCTGTGCTGAACTGCAACATATAAGGGTGGACGGCATCACTGGCAGATACTGAAAGGACTGTCAAAAGTGAACCGAAACATGCTGATGCAACCCGAGGTCTTCACCGATCACTATGGCACAATTCTACACAATGGGAATAAATGAGCTGAAGTCGACCATGTGAGAAATCGTTGGATTACCGGTCAATGATGTATACCGTTAACCAACGCGAGACAACCCACCGATAATGATAATGAGTGTCAAGGTGCCCTAGTACAATCTAACAAGTGCGAATGAATGAGTTGAAGTCGAACACTTGAAAGAATCTACCAATCAGGAGGCAATGATGAATCCCCACTGTCGATAGCGAAGAGTCTGCCACTGATGACTGCAAACCCTAAGGTACTGATAAAAAGACTCTAGACCTTATTCCCAGAGCAATGAGTCGGAGTCGATGGGAAAAGATCTGCTGGAAGGAAGGCATTAAGGCATCCCACATCAGTCCAGCACGAGTGTAACCCGCAGGCCAAAATTTGGAAGGAATCGGATGAAGTAGAGTGACGGAACCAAACCGAAGTACGTTTCTGACATGCACAAGATGAAGCTAGCGCACGGAAGAAACCCTCTGAACCAACCAATAATGAAAGCTGACACAGAGGCGAGAAATCCACCGATAGGGTCAAATGGAAATCAAGGTACTGCACGAATCCCAAGTGTGATAATGTGTGCTGACGTCGAACACAGGGGAAACCACTTAGTCAAAGACCCATGATGATGATCAAATGCCGAGCACGAGGTCACCTATCAATGATGGAAATAGGCCCAAGGTGCGGCTCTAGGTTTGCTCTCAGAGCAATGTGTCGTAGTCGATAAGAGACAAACCCGCCGGCAAGAAGTCAATGAGGACCTTCTCAAACCAGCACGAGCAGAAGACCAAAACATCTGATGTGATAGAACATGATACTGACAAGACCGGGAAGGCCGACTGAATAATGAGTCAAGAGACACCACAGAATGGCCGACTCAGGCTAGACTTCCCTTGAACAAAAGCACGACTCATGATGACCATGGCAGTAAAAGGTGACACTGTATAAGTCTGTCATGCAGAAGGCAAAACAAACTCTCCATATGATTGGAAGAGATAACCAACCTGGGGAGAAATGACAAGTGAAACATGGTAAAGGTTGAACCTAGGTCAAAAACTAGAACCATCCCAAATGAAGGAAATATATATAAGTATATTTGATTTGTTCAAGGGCGACAAACTGACTCTGTACTGCCATCAAAACAATGAAGATACATCCCGTTCCCGCTCTTTTTGTTATATTTAATTTTTTTGTCTTTTTCATATAATAAGCCTGAAAAAGAATAAAATAATGCTATGGTACAATGGATAGAACGAGTATCAAGAAATCAGATGCACTAGTTCCTGGGATTGGAACAATCCTATGCTCAATGCAAGGTGGCGAAAACTGGTCAGTGATACTCAAAGGAACGTTCCATCCATGGGTACAAAGGTGTCAAGTCGTGATAGCTAAGTGCATGCAATGGTTAACTTGTACAAAAATTCAAGGTCAAAAGTTGGCTTAAACATCGAGTCCAAATGAAGCCGGCTAAAGGCCAGGATAAACAAGTAGCCAATATGCAATGCAGTAATACAACTTAAATGACACCAGGGAGCCTCTAGGGTAAAAGCCAGAAAAAATGATAAGTGATGAAGAAGAAGAATGAAGCTTCAACACATAAGACATGGTGGGACTAAAGAGGACTCCCGAGCCTACATAAAAAGCAGCATGGGCAACAAGTGATAGCGAGGAACTAACTAGGAAGCCCATGTAAAGGAAGGCTCTACCATCAAGTCATGATTAAATAATCGGCGAGTGAAATGGGTGTAATACTCATGACCTGACGGGATCGACCCTAAGGCAAGTGATCAGTATGGAGGCTAGAATGCAAAATGCAACGGAAAGTGATTCCCTAACCTATATGCCAGTGAAGATCATATACCTGCCGTGAAGAGTCGGAAATCATGGATCAAAACCGGGAAAAATCTCAAAATCGTCAAAATGTACCTGAAAACATACCAAACTGGGCACTTCCAAGCAATCGAGTTATACAGCATAAGATAGATCGAAAAATAAGCATAAGGAATTTTTGCGAAAATTTTCAACTTTTTAGCCATAAATAGACAAATTACCTCTCATTTGGTTCATTATTGCATAGCTGATTTGGAAAAAGTGCTCTAGAGCTAAAAACGTCTTTCGTCAAATCAGGAACAACCGACCGTCGGAACTCAGCGAAACTTCAGGTAGGCTCCTTAATCATCCTGTTTATTCATTTTGTCCGTTTGAAAATTAAAATTAAGTGATTTTTTTCCTTAAAACCCTTGCTAAAATATGCGTACCTGCGCATACGCGGGTTCAATGAAGGAAACCCGCGTATACACGCGACTGTGTACAGGGAAAACCGCGTATGCGCAGGGCCGAAACTTAAAAAGCGTGGCTAATGCAAAATTTGATGAATTTTCTCAGGATGACCATTTCATGGAGGGAACGTGAGCATAGCGCAATAGACCAAGAGGTCATGCAGGATCGCGTAGCACAAAATATCCTCCGAAACTGCGGATTGTTCAAATTCTTTAAAATTCCCAATATGAAAAGCAATGTGCGGTTGCTTGAAATGCTCGTAAATTACTGGGAACCAGATCAGGATTGCTTCATAATTGATCAGATGCCACTACGCATAGAAGTGGAGGATATATATTTCATCACTGGACTTTCCAGGAGGGGAGATCCAGTGGACTTACACGGAAAGCCCCTGGGAGGGTTAACCGTGGAAGACTATGTCCACATATATTGCGTAGATAATTCCAAAAAGGTTGGAACACAGATTGCAATTAGAGATATCAGGGATTTGCACATGAAGATCCTCCTGTTCACCATCGGCAGAGTGGCAGGATCTGCCTCACTACATCAGGCATCCAGGACGCAAATGAGCATAGTTGTAGAGTGCTTAGTTCATGTGTACGATTGGTGCACAGCCCTGTTGCAGAATATGAAACAACAACTGACTTCAATTCGCCAAGCAAAAACAAAACACTTTGGCTATGGTACCATTTTGACAACATTCTTCTTTGAGAGGATTCCAGCTTTGAGACCCAGAGTGATCTCGACTATCAGCAGCCCGCAGGACCCAAGAATTGCCCGTTGGGCAGACATGATGAAGAGACTGGGGGGCAGCGAAGTACCCCGAACCACATGGGATGATGAGTTCTTCCTGTGGTGGGGAGAACAGATCATCGCAGTGGACGACTATCCCTATGCCGGGATGGATTTCCGAGGAGATCCAGATCTAGTACTTCCACCTGGCACAGCATGGGGAGCAGTCGGTAAGTTTTGCAAGAATTTTTGACTTATATGATTTTTTTTTGGATTTTTTCAAATATGTATGAAAAAATGAAAACAAACATGTTTTTGATTAGATTCATAATGACTGACAATTAAAAATGATCATGTTTCGTATGTTGGACCAGTTCGTCCTAAGGGCCTACCGCGCCATAAGCACTGCAGAGGTGAGGCAGAGACAGTGGATTCCGACAGGACTCTCCAGGCCGTGCAAAGAAACTTGGAGGGACTGACCCGCCAAATCCCTATGGCTGCCATGGAGGACTTGCCGGAAGCCGTCTAGAGATGGGTTGTAGGAGTACCCCGGGACTGGGTTAGATTATTCCGCCGTGTGGCTACTGCAGTTATGTTCTATAGGAACACGACTTCTGGGCAGGGTCCTCAGGAGTAGACATATTTTATATATTAGATGACTGTATATTCTTTTTTGAGACTGAACATGATGGGGCATAAGCCCAAGTTTTGTACGAGATTATGGATCCAAATTTTGTAAATTTTTTTGACACTCCAATGATATATACAGCGATATTTGATGTGATGTGATAAATGTATCAAATGTATGATGTTTTTTATGATTAAAAATTTATTGTATTGAATGATTAATATGCCAATCCAATGCTTGATTAGCTAATGAGTCAGCAAACCAATTGTCAGCTCGAGGAATATGAATGAAAGTTAAAAATTGAAATGACCTTTGTAACAAACGTACCCTCAAGAACAATCGTAATAAAAATGGATCTCGTACCCGATAAGTGTTGTTCAACTGCGACACCACCAGCTGAGAGTCCAAGAAAACTACCAACGAATCAACACCCAAAGATATTGCCTCCGAGAGTAGATGAATGATTGCAGTGTATTCTGCTACATTATTGGAAGCAGGACCAATGCAGACCCCTCTTGATACCAACAGCTGACCGGAAGGATAATGAAGCACCCAAGCCGCGGAAGCTAAGTTCCGGGTGTGTCTACTAGCACCATCGGTGAAACCAAAATGACTCATGACATCCAACACAACCTGCCAAAGCAGATCAAAAACATCACCAACTCATCAAAGATCGAAAATCAATCAGATATGTACAAAACAAAAACTACAAATATATACAAAAGCAAGATGCCAGGCCAAAGCCTAGGCATAATACTTCTTCAAATAGAGCCCATTTCGGGGCTCCGGCAACTCGTTCCCATCGAAATCAACCAAGGTATAAGCTCCTTTCTTAAGGACTTTTTTAACGATATAGGGGCCATACCACATCGATTTAAACTTTCCTGCCCCCAGGGCATCTTTTTCTTGGGCATAGACCAAAACAAGGTCACCTTCTGAAAAGACCCTAGGCTTAACCGCCTTATCGTACTGAACCTTTACTCGGTTTTTATGCACTTCATTCATTGTGGCGGCATCCCGACGCTGCTCATCGAGATGTTCCAGATGAAGAAGCCGTTCTGCCAGACTGGAAGTGTCAGGAAGAAGCTTAACAGCTAATTTAAGGGAAGGAATCTCGCATTCAATGGGAAATACGGATTCCACCCCGTGGACTAACTGAAACGGAGTAAAGCCAGTTGCAGTTTTAACTGACGTCCTGTATGCCCAAAGTGCAGGATATAACATAATATGCCAGTTGGATCTATGTTTATCAATTGTCCTTTGAAGAATTGTCTTCAAGGATTTATTCACGGCTTCCACTTGCCCATTGGCCTGAGGATAATATGGAGATGAATGCTCCTGCCGGAAACCCAATTTGAGAGCCAACTCAGCCATCATACTATTCTGAAAATGACTGCCATGGTCAGTGACAATCTCTCTAGGTATACCAAAACGAGCAATAACTTGGTTGAAGAAGAAAAGAGCTGCAGTCTCACCATCGTTCCCAAAAGTAGGCATAGCCTCGACCCACTTCGTAAAGTAGTCTACTGCTACGATAATGTACTTGTGACCTTTTGCCGAAGGCGGGTTACAAGTAGTAAAATCAATACCCCACTTTGTAAAGGGTCCGACAGTAACGACTGGAAAAAGAGGAGCTGGATGAGCGCGCATTTTTCGAGTATACACTTGACAAGGATGACACTTTTTGACCGATTCAATACAATCCTTGAAAATCGAGGGCCAAAAGTATCCAGCACGCAAAATCTTTTGGGTTGTAGCAAGCCCAGATAAATGACCCCCACAAGCTCCACTGTGAGAATCATTGAGCACAGCCTCAGCTTCTTCGAAATTTAAGCAACGTCTTAGGATTGAATCAACCCCTCGACGGTACAAATCATCACCAATAATCAGATAATTCTTGGCTAAGTGACGCAGATTACGACGCTCATCTTTCGAAAAAGAAGAGGGAAACTTCGCAGTCTGGAGATGCACAATGATATCCCCATACCAAGGATCTTGTGGAGAGATTAGAAACAAGTGTTCGTCCAGAAAGGACTCATCATAGATCATCTCCTCTCCACAAGGCAACTCGGAGATCAATTCCGCAAAGACTAATGACTTCTTGGATTTGGCAGACATGAACTCGAGATCAAATTCTTGTAAAATCACAATCCATCTATTATATTTGCCCCCAATCACTCGCCTGCTGAGGACAAACTGAAATGGATTGGCAGCTGCCAAGAAATAAGTTTTGCGAAGAATAATGTAATGCCAGAGTCGCTGCACAACATGAACTGCTGCTAAGGCTAACTTTTCTATCGGGGTGTATCGCAGTTCAGGTCCTACCAGTCCTCGACTAAGGTAGTAAATGACATGCTCAGCAAGAGCATCATCCTCCTGAACCAGAACCATACCAATGGTAGATTCTGCTGTAGCCAGATACAAAAGAAAATCTCTGCTATAATCGGGTGGACTCAGTAAAGGAGCAGAGGTCAATGCCTTTTTCAAAGCATCGAACGAGCGTTGAGCGTAGTCGTCCCAAAGAAAATGAACTCCTTTCTTCAATAGTCTCATATATCCTTTTGTAATCTCAGCATAGTTGACAATAAACCTCCGAAGAAAATTAGACTTCCCTTGGAGACTTTGAAGCTGACGAATTGAAGACGGGGGAGGCAACCGAAGTATTGCCTCAACCTTGAAGGGATCTACCCTTATCCATTCCCTAGACACGATAAATCCCAACAGCCGACCGGATGTTACCGCGAAAACGCACTTGTTCGGATTCAAACGAATTTTATAAAAACGACATCTCTCAAATATTTGCCGGAGGTGTCCCGGATGATCCATCCTCTTTCGAGAATGAGCAGCTAGATCATCTAAGTATGCCTCTATAATTTTCTTGATGTCGTGGAAGGCGTAAGACATGGCCCGCTGAAAAGTAGCTCCAGCATTTTTAAGACCAAAAGGCATTTTCTTATATGCAAACGTACCCCAGGGACAAATAAATGCGGTCTTATGTTGATCTTCTGGAAGGATAGTAATTTGATTATAACCAGAGAAACCGTCCATGAAGGAGAAAATCTCGTTACCGGCACACTCGTCAATAATCTGATCGATGAAAGGTGTGGGGTAATTATCTTTAGGACACGCCTTATTTAGGTCTCTGAAATCGATGCACACTTGAATCGTTCCTTGCTTTTTATCTACCGGAACGGGGTTTGAAACCCATTCAGTCAGAGGAACTGGGAAAATGAATCCCGCCTTAAGCAGCTTTTCAACTTCAGCTTTAATAGCTGCTGCCTTCCTAGGATTAACCGGACGAAGTTTTTGCCTGACCGGCTTAGCGTTTTCATACGTCTTGATCTCATGCTGGACAATAGATGGGTCTATGCCAGGCAATTCCTCATAATACCAAGCAAAAACATCCCTATACTCTTTGAAGAGCTCGGTATAGATTTGAATCTCTTCACGGGAACATTCAGCTCCAATGAAGACATTCTCGACAATATTGGGATCCCTGGAAATGTTCACCGGGATAGTAGGAGAGATCACAGCCATGTTCCCTTCAGCATATACCTGTGTTGGTGCCAAAGGGCTCAAGACTGGGTGAACAGGACCAGGAGATTGAGGACTTGGAAAACTTGTTTTGACTTCGCTCAAGTCAGGTAGGAAGTAAGACTGATGATGCAAATCATCCCACGGTCTATCTATACCTGTCATCGCTTCCAGGATGGCCTCTTCAGATGGAAGAGTAGTATCTAGACAATCCTGGGCAGAAGAAGAAGTAAGCATCCAAGCCGGAGCCACATCACCATCCAACTCTTCCGGTGAAAGAGGAGCTGGATCAGATTCTGCAGTGTCAACAATAGACTGATATGCAATCTCAGCTGCAGAAATCGGAAATGCCATTCCACCCACTTGACCTTCCACCAATGTGGCAGTAGGAGAAGGTAAGGTCCAAGGGTCCGAAAAATAATGAGTTCGAAAGAACTCTCTTCGAAGGGGAGCCTTGGAGGATGAAATAGCATTAATATGAACCTTAGGAGGAGGAAGATCGAAAGTACCCATCAAAGAAGAATACATTCCAACTCCTAGATTCTCAACAGGCGCCTTAGTATTGTCCAACTTAGGAACAGATGAGTCAGAAGGCGCATCCAGGTCTACAGGAGGACAGTCCAGTTGATCCACTGTGACAATCCTCCCTTCGTGGGGGAAACATACAATTCAAAATAATGAGGATGCAATAGCATCCATCTCATAAATCCAGTTCCTCCCCAACAGAAGGTTGTAGTCCAAGGCTGCATCCACTACCTCAACCTCTATGTTAATATTTTTGCCCCCAACACAGATGGTCAAAGCCGGGACAATACCATGGGGCCTGTGAGAATGACCATCGAACGCAGTAAGAACAATGCTAAATGGAACAGCTTTGGGAGATCCAAGTGTCTTCCAACATGCGAGAGACATCACGCACGTAGAAGCACCCTCATCAACAACCGTTCGAAAGATATTGCACTTCCGATACGACAATTTAATATGAAATGCCATGTGATGAGGAAGTCTCTTCTTAAAGTTAGTCATATCGAAAGTAATCAGAAGAGAATTTTTAGATCAACAGCCCCAATGGCAATGAGAAAAGCATTGCGCTGAGCCGGACAAGACTGGAGTACCTCTAAAGCTGACATAGCACAAGGACTCTGCGCCAGATCTTCTACAATCGAGTAGTTCTGGGCAGCCCTCGCATTCGGATTAATCGTTGACCGCTTAGAAGATGCTTTTGGCATCCGAGGCATAGACTGAACAGTTGGCTTTGTGATGTGAAGCAGCTCAGTAGCATCAGGAACTTCCTTAGCTTTCGAAGATTCCTCTCTGCCATAATCACTGGATCTCGTAGCGACATCCACATGAGCACTCATCATAAAGATGTTCGATGGAATTTCCCCTTCCTGGGTACCTCCAGAGGAAGCCCCAGGATTTTGGTTCGCGCCAACAACTAATTGCTACCCTTGGGGAAAAGGGTTTGTTAGCACAGCCTGGGAACTAGAAGAACCCTGCTGGGATAACAGGCGCTGAGCATCCTGAATTTTAGGGCAAAGGTGTGTGAGATGGTCTCCAGCACAAAGCTTGCACGGAAACTTCACTTTCTTTTTCTCCTTTTGCCCCTCACCAACACGCTCGTTGGTTTTATTTGCATTGCCCTTCCCATTCTTGCCCTTCTTCTTGTTATTTCGTCCTTTCTTCTTCCCATCGGATTGTTGATTTCCTTTGGGATCAGAAGCTTGGACAACATTTATGGACAAATACTGGGAAGGTGATGAATCAGCAGGCACAGCCTGACCAGAAGGAGCAGATTGTAAAGACAACTGCTGTAGTTGAGAAAGCAGGCTGGCTGCACCACTACTGACCGATCCGACAAGTCCGTCACCATGCGGACCAGGTTTAGTTTTCGACAAATCCAATTTGGAGCGAGGAGCATTGGGAAAATACTTATAAAGTACCCCAGACTGAGAATAGATCAACTCTAACTGCTGGGCCCTAAAAATGGCCTGCTCCTCGGAAAATACCCCGGATAGGGATACATCCTTTGAAATGTCTGACTGCAGAGATTTCAAAAACCACTCGAGAAGGAATTCACCTGGAATATGAGCTTTGATAAGCCTCTTCCTTCTCCTCCATTCCTGAATGTGATCAGAAATGTGCGTTGCCTCATCCTGCTTAAAATTAGCCAGGAGTTCGGTCCCAGCCTCATATCTGACAGGCAACTGAAAATGGTTAAGAAATGTGACAGCCAGTTCTCCAAATGTGGCAAAACTGCCCCCAGTGAGCTTGATATACCATTTGGCAGCATTTCCAGTTAGGGTGAGTTGAAATAATCTCAACCTAATCGAGTCATCGATCAGGGAGTTCGAAGAGCACCATAAGTGGAAAGTGGTGATGTGGTCCGCCGGATCCTCCCCATTCTTACCTTCAAATTTTGGAATATCTGAAGGAAGTTTGGTCGGGACCGGAGGCCACCCCGAACTATAACGAATCGGGTCATTAGTTAACTTCGACAAATCTGGCAAGTTTAACGTTGCCAGAAACGGTAAGCGAAGCAGAGCCTGAGGATTCCATCCTTGATGGGATGGATTCCCAACATTCTGAAAAGAATAGCCTGGATTTGATGAGGCACCAGGCTGCCAGAAAGGACTCGTAGAAAACGGAGAAGAACCTCCTCCCCACGCCGAGTTACCAAAGCCTAGACCAGTTCCCCCCGCTGAAGTGTTAAATGAAGAGGAGAGCCCCTGATAGGGGTTCCAAGCATTAGACAGGGGAGAAAAGGACTGATAAGCACTCGATGAAGGGAAAGAAGCATTCCCTTGATGACCTGCGTAAAACTGATTCCCTGCCCCCGCTGTAGTAAAGACAGGATTCCATCCCGTAAAAGTAGTCGAACTTTGCCCCCCAGACCAAGGGTTGAAACTCTGGGTCTGGGACGTAAACGGAAACGACCCTAAAGAAGGATTGGAACTAGGAATGTGCCCAGTCCCAAAGGGGAAACCCTGAAACGAAGCTGATCCACTAGCCATGTTAGACATGGGTGTAGATCCAGCTGCACCGGCGGAAAAGGAAAAAGAGGGATTTCCACTAATGGACATCCCTGAACAAAAAGGACCAGAATGAGAAGCATATGCTTGGGTGAACCCAGAGCCAAACATAGCAGCACTAGAAGCACTCGAAGATGAAGCAATAGTGCCCCCTGCCTCGACAGAAGCAGGGATCTGAATGCCTGCAGCACTCACAGTAGAAGCCGCGTTCCCAGTCGTGGCCATCGAAAGATAAGAATGATACGGAAGATCCGGCGGTCTCTCAGACTCCGGTCCGATGTACTGAACAACAAACGGATAATCAGGAGGAAGAGGAGATGGACCTGTAGTAGGAGGCTCAGGTATATCTTCTATCTGAAAATCTTCTTCCTGAGGAAACAACACTCGCGAGGTGAGCGGAACGCTCCTCTCGGGACCGACACCAGAATCAGCTACGAAACCTTCAGACCTCTGTGGAGGATCACTCTCCACTGCGTCAGACGCTACAGGGTGGTAACCACCTGCTAAATCACTCCTACGCCTTCTCGAAGAAGGCTCTGGACTCTCGGGAGATAACCCCCGGATTCTCCTCGAACGTCGAGGCGCTTGATCAGCCACTTTTATAGATTTATTAAATTAGACTCAAAAAAGTGAAAAGCTAGGCAAGCTAGGAGCAAAGAGCACTCACTAAAAATAAAAATCCCTGAGATACAGTCAAGCAAACAGCCTCCAAGTATTTCCGCTCCGGGTGATGAGGACCGGACACCAAAATACAGGAAAGCGAAATATAGGACCTCCCGAAAGCAGTCTAGGATGATTAGGGCCCAGAACAACTAGCGAAGGTATCAGAAACAGTTACGCCGACCTCCTAACGATAGCCTTTGCCGGCTCAAGCACCCAAGCTTCGCAAGGGCACCCCCGAGAAGTACTGCTGAAAGTGATGCGACGTCTGCCTCAGGTACCATGGGTATTCCCCCCCGCAGTCACCTGTGTGGAACCTAGGAGTGGCAACTATGGACACCAATCCGTATCAGAAGCTGGGCGGAACGGTCTTGAGATCAGATTCAGCTAATCGGAGGGGGGGTATCCCTCTTCTCAACCTTCACTTCCCCTCGCGCTTGACTCTCGGATGAGAGCTTTCCCGGTCCACCTCACGGAGTTGGATTTCGTTCAATTAATCAACTTCTATGTTTGTTTGAGCGGCCTTGGAGAGTTAACTCTCCACTCACCTATTCCAAGGCCCTACAACCTAGCTAGTTGGTAATTGACACTTAGAAAAACTTGCTAGTTGATTTTAGATTAAATCGCTTATTTTAAGGGCTGTTATTTTAAGTCACAAGGATATGGAGATGAAACCAATGGTGTTTTGATGCAAAAGAAATTAATAAAAAATTAACTACATGCACATGCAGTTCTTTGCCTTTTGATGAAGAGCAATCTCTATATAGGTTCTACGAGACTAAAATTTGTATTTTTCTTTTCAAAAAGCAAACTCACACTCACAAAAACTAAGAAATTGACTAAATGATTCAATGCACCTAATGCAAATCACTACAAGC
The DNA here is from genome assembly GCA_034641835.2 of Pinus albicaulis. Classification (NCBI taxonomy): domain Eukaryota; kingdom Viridiplantae; phylum Streptophyta; class Pinopsida; order Pinales; family Pinaceae; genus Pinus; species Pinus albicaulis. The sequence continues at coordinate 15,168 of JAXQQM020080543.1, forward strand.
ATGTAAATCCTAAGATGCAAAAAATCTCTTAAAACAGAGTGAAATTTCCCAAAAAGCTCCTTCAGTTTTAACTCATCTTTTGTTGTCCAGAAAGCTAATTCTTGAAATCAAGAACTCTTAAAATAAGGACACCAAAAACACTTAAAAACAAGAAGAAGAAATCAAGTGACAACTCCTCCTCAAAATCAAGCCAAAAACTAGAAGCAAGAAACCTCACAAAAGCTCCAAAAGATATGGCAAAACGAAAATTAAAATGCAACAACAAAAACAAAAACAAGTCAAAATGTTTTTTGAGTTTTTGAAATGCAAAAACAAAAAGAAAAACAAATGTTTTTTGAGCTTTTTTGTTTTATAGAGAAAGAGCTCGAAAAAGACCAAGCACAACTATCAAAATCCAAACCAAACGAGACCGAATTTCAAGCACAAACTTCAAAAATGCTCCCAAACCTTATAAGGCTAACTCGTAGCAAGATCAATAAGAGAAAAAGAAGACCAAAAACTCAGCCACTCAGCCTAGACAAATAGTGCAAACTCGTCGCAAACAAAAACTCCAAAGAAGCAAGAAAAGCTCTTCGAAAATTGCAACAAAACCTAGCCTATGGAACTCAAGAAAACCAATCAAAATCAAAGCAAAAATCGCAATGCGAAGCACAACACAAAGATAGGAGCGAGTCAGTGAGCAGAAGCTCTCTATTCTGATAAAGTAGAACAGCCAAGAATGCTCAGAAAGCGATCTTGGAACTCAATCCAGAAGTGCCAGCACCAGAAACAACACTTTGCCAAAAAGACTAGTTTTCACTGAAACGAAAGAGAGAAAAGATATGAAACCACTTCCTTCACACTCCAGTAAGTACAGAGACACTGTAGAAACAGGACTCCACAGCCAGAAAGGACCAAAAAGTCAATAAACCCAAAAATTCAAAATCTGCCTAGGTATACACTACTTCACAGCTATGCAACCAGCGTGCATACGCGTCTGTGCTAAGGGAAACTCTCATATACGCGGGTTCCTTTAGACAAACTTGCATGTATATGCGACTGTGTGCAGAAAAAAGCGCGTATACAAAGGAAAATAATGAAAAAACAAAAAGGACAAGCCTGGAAAAGACACCAGGACTTCATACTGACTGCAAGAAAGTAAACTGGACTGCAAATGAAAGATAAAACTGTCGGCAACCTACCAAACAGCTGAAACAACCCAACAGGAGAATCACAAGAATGTGACTCCCCAGTGGAGTCTCCAGTTCTGTTTCGGGGAAATATCACCCTAGAGGTTGGTTGGGATACAACCTCCACAGAGAAGGGGCATGCTACTTAACAGAGACTCACACAACCATGCACGTTCAGAAAAACTAAATAGAGTAGAATGAGAGAG
>JAXQQM020073236.1:0-93810 GCA_034641835.2 Pinus albicaulis
TTAGAGTCGGTCTTTACAGCCCTCCGTCAGAGATCATTTCGCTTTTTCATATTCATTCTTAGGTGTCTCGCTTGTTCCACTTCGTTGCATTTCGCTAGGAACATGCCACTGACTGACGAGGGGGTCTGGTTGTCCTTTATTCCCTCATGCTTGTACCTGCAGGGCTATTTAAAAATTTCTCAAAAAGTACTGAGGTTCATCATCATTTCATTCATGGTCATTAAATATCAGTTTCGTTAAAAAGGGTCTTTAGTCCTAGAGTCTAGGGTTTACGCGTCTTTTGCATATGTGTCATAAAGCCCGCAGGCCATGAGGTTGGTTTCGCAAATTTTGATTTCATATTTTTATTATCATAAGCATTTGAAAACATTTCTATTCCAAAACTCTGTTTTGGAACTAGAAATTGTTTAATTCCATTTTTGTAATAATTATATCCATTTCACCATGAGAAGCTTCACTGCAAGCCTCTGATCTTTTCCTAAACTAAAGAGCCACATCCCTGCAAAAGACAACAAAGTTATCAGTCCAAAAACTCAGAAAAGCCAAAGTGAAATATTGTATTAAATAGCCAAATGTAAAAATGCAGAAACATTATAAGAGTGGGTTATTTAACACATTTGAAAAGCAATCTGATTTGATGAGATATTTATTTCATATATGAACATGACAAACATAATCATTTGCAAGAAGTTCGCCAAGGCAGGAGTCGAAATCGTGTTTTGAAGGCCGTGGACAAGTTCTCATCGTTCTGGACAGCGTTTGGAGGGCGTGAGACCCACTTGAGTGGTTGCGACCCACTTGAAGGTTGCGACCCACTTGATAGTTTCAGCCAGTGTAAATTTGAACAGTTGCGACCCACTTAAAGGTTGCGACCCACTTGAATGGTTGCGACCCACTTAAAAACAGAGCCCAGAAATTTCATGCTTTGCGCCCAGTTTCATGTGGAATCGACTCCAGCTGCTTTCAAACAGGTTTTCAATCAATGCTCAGTAGATTTTAAATATGGTTGTGATGTCTTGAAGTGGGAAAATTGATTTATTTGAATGGAGAGGTGAAACCCTATATGCATAGCAGATTTATTCTCTAGGTTTTTAAATACATATGGATGGTTGTGTGAAGGTTTTCCCACCTTGCATGGTTGATATATATACCTCTACATATATTGTCAAAGTCTCACTGCCCTCACACTCATTCTACCACTATTGCCATCATCATTATTTTACCACTGTTATGACTTTTTGTTTCACTGTGATCATTGTCACATTGTGTCTCACTTCCCATTGACAAACACGGTCTTCTACTCATTGTTCCTTTTGACAAATTTTATCCGGTATTTTAAAGGCTGCACCCCACATTTTGCACTTGGTACTCATTTGTCAAGATCCACTTGTAATCAAAACAGAGACTGTTCTTTTATCCCAATCCACCTAAACAGAGCTATTACCATTGTGTGTTTCCTATGATGCTTTGGTACATATGCAATATATTTTGGTTTTGAGAATGCATTGAAACTTTGACTTCACTGCATCTATATCAATATCTACATTGCAAATATCTTGTTCAAAGCCATGTCAGAGACAGAGTCAGTTTATGAGCGGGACTCGGACAGTGATTCCACGACAGAGAATGTGTCACGGAGGCCTTACAGAGGTTTCAAAGGTGGTGATCATCGCAGGGAGGAGCCTACTTCTTTGGCTCAATTGCAGGCATGTCCATTAGCAATGGATTGTTTTCGGTATCTGTCATGTTTTCGATTTTGTGAGATGATTTCACAAACCCAGCTTCATCGTGAACTAGCTCGTTTGTTTGTTCTACATTTACGTGATGGCCACGTAAATCTTGCCGGGGTTGATTTCATTCTGTCACCCTTGACTACTGCTCAAGCCACTAGCATACCAAACATGGGAGAGGAATGGAATAGCGATAATTTGAAAGTTTATATAGGTATACATTTGTTTAGTGTGAGATGCAAACAGATTTTTCTTTGAGTTCTGCTGAGGATAGTTTTCCATATTGGTGAAACTCATCATTGATGTTCGATTCATGACGATTATCGTCTTTTTTTAAATGCCATATTGGTTTGTTGATGCACTTCCTGAAAGTGCGTGTGATGAACATTTGGTGCTTGTATATAACATAGAGAGGATGGTGATTTTGTACAAAAAGAAGAGCCCGATACGGCCCGATATGGAGCATATATCTTTCGCTTTGATCAAGGTCATAGTATTACATCGATTTAGCGTGACGAGGCATCGCCAGGAGAATTTCATGTTTATGTTTTCTGCGTGACTCATGACATCATGACCGCCTCCGAGGGTAGTTGCTGATGCGGGAGAGCCTTCTTTTTGACCATACATTCTGAAGGTTGAGCATATCAGCACTCCTTTGGTTCAGACATATCAGCGAGGCCACGGGGCCTTATTTGCAGCGACACGGCGAGTATTATCTCCACGTGAGGTGGAAGGGGTCTTGCCGACTTCATCAGCAGAGCGAGTATTATCTCCACATGATGTGGAAGGGGTCTCGCCTTCTTCTTCAGTACAGGTACAGATACAGGACAGGGGCAAGAAGCCCATGCATGATGAGGGCCCATCAGGAGGCCGGGACACAGATTTCACAATCATTGATGTTGATGCGAGCTCTCCTAGCTCGAAACTGAGGGAGATCATCCAGGAGCAAAGGGCCGAGAATGACACGCTGAAAGATCAATTGCAGAAGGCTCAATGGGTGATAAACTATCTGGAGCAGTGCAACAAACAGCTTGAGGATGAGCACACACTTTATGAGTTGCGTCGAATCCGTGAGGATCGACAGTTGGCCCGGAAAAGACCTGGCGACATGACACCAATTGATCGAGATTCTGTACTCACGCATGTAAACATCCATCTGGAGAAGTTGCTGGCAAAGGCAAATAGAGAGAAGGACATGCTTCGTCACATGAAAGGACATTATTGGGCTCGCATGCATGTCTGCAAAGCAAAAATGAAGATTCTGAAAAGGAGGTTGAGCGAAGCGCTAAAACGGCGGAAAAGGCCTAATCCACTTCGGATTTTGGCTGAGGCTTCATTGACTGGGCAAGATACATGATGGAGGGTCTTCACTCCGAATTTGAGCAAATTCGGAGAAATTTTTGTCATTTTGAAATTTTTGGTCTAAAAAACAGGTTTTTCAGTTAAGTGGGTCTCGCACTCATATGCTCACTTTTTTTTGGGACACTTTCTGAAGGAAATTTTTGCATTTTTGGATTTTTCATGATAATTTATGCATCCTCAGGCATTTCCGGAGCATTTCATCAGATTTTGGATGGTCAAAAAGCTAAAAAACACCATAAAAACCACCTTGCTGCCACCTTTTACACCAGAAGAAAGTACTTCTGGGAGAAAGAATTTTTTGAGGGTCAAATGAGCTCCAAATTGGGAAATTTTACTTGGGTTGGATAGCCAACATCTAGGGCTTTCCAACGAGCTATCATGAGCTCAATTTGGATACTGGGAAGTACTTCAAAATTGGGCTGAAAGTCATGCGACCCACTTGGCTCAGGCATGCGACCCACTTAAATTTTTGGCTGAATTTTCAACTTCCAGCTCAGATTTTCGGCCAGTTTGGACCAGTTTTGCTTGTGGATGAAATTTTTGGGTTTTCATGATGTAAATTTATGTTTGGCATGTAACTTTGGCTTGTTTTTATCTATTCTAGAAGATTCACTCTCAAAAAAGTAAAAATCATGTAAATGGATCAGTTCCCACTCTTTTAGAGGCAAGTTGTTAGCTGCCTAGATTGTAGTTCCATGATTAGAATTTGTTGAAACTGATCCCTGAAGAAGGAATTCGACCCCTAGAGGTGTGGGAAGGGGTTAGGATGATCTATATGATGTAATTTCTCAATCATTTTCAGAGGTTGGAGAGGTTGGACTCTTGGGAGACTTTTGGCACCATTGTACATATTTTCATATTTTGGCTAAGGAAAGATCAGAGGTTTTGCGGCACTTGTTGGGATCCTTGTGGTGTTTTGTTCTTGATGGTGTTTTCTCTCTGTTTACTGTAAGTTCTTCATGTTTAATGTATGCCATTTCCTTTCATATGCTTCTGAACTAAATTGAATGAGTAGATGAGGTTGAATCCATTGTTTACCGTGCTCTGCCTTTGAATTCATTTAGTTCTATATGTTTTCGACTGTTTGGAGAGGATCCAAGTTCTTCTTTTCCCTCTTCAGCTCCTCGTCGGTCTAATCTGTCCGTATATCCAATCAAAAGCATCCAGACAATCACCTACCTCGCCCCAACTCGAAATCTGCAAAGGTCTGACCTTATCCCCGGACCCAAAATTTGTTTTCCCATTTCTCCAGCGAAAACCCAAAAATCAAAAAATCAAACATACATATCTCTTTACTAGCCTAAAATCAGCTCCTATCGTAAGTCATCTCGCACCCTATAGCTCATTTTATCGAGATTGACGGAGAGATCCCTCTCCTGCCCTCGTAGGGCTAGCTACGAGGCTAAGCGTGGTTTGATGTAGCCTTGAGTTTTATCTCATTTCAGCCTGAGGTAGATTTGAGCGCTAACACATACTTTGTTTGTTGCACATTTAGTGATTGATCGGCAATCTTCTTTGGGAAGCTGGAAAGAATAATCTCTTATGGATATGAGTGTTGTTGCATACTACAAGTTATATTGCTTTTTAATGTAGTAGATAGATATCAAATAAAATTTAACTCATCCTTTCTTGAATTTATTTCCATTTTTCTGCAATTCGGTTATTAGTTTACCACTCCTTTGAAGAGTTTGCAAAATAATAATTTTTATGGTGTGAAAGTACTACTATTTCTTTTCAGGGTTAACATTGTCATTCACATTCCTCTCCATACCATCATCCTCTTTCTTTTCGCCTCACAACTCTCCCAAAACATTGTCCACCGAGAACACATTTTTGGGTTGTTGAAGGCCATAGTGTGCATTAAGGGATTTTTGAGGTCTAAAATGGGCCTCCTGAGGAAATTATAAAATAATAGCACAAATAATAAAATAAGATTTCATTACATCATCAAATTTTAGAGGGAAAAAAAGGAAAAACTACATTTTCAACTCGTATTTTCAACTTATCTCCCAAAATTTTTAATCAAATTTCAAGTGGGATTACTCGTTGGATGCAAAATTTAACTCCTATTCAAAGGATTACCCATGTTGCATACTTTTGATGGACCCTACTACATGAAAAAGGAGAAATACATTAAAAAACGTGATTGCAATCACGTTTTTTAATGTATTTCTCCTTTTTCATGTAGTAGGGTCCATCAAAAGTATGCAACATGTGTACTCCTTGGATGAGGAATTAAAATTTTCATCTAACGAGTAATACCGCTTGAAATTTGAGTATAATGTTAGGGAGATAAGTTGAAAATATGAGTTGAAAAAGTAGTTTTATTATTTTATTATTTTTTAATATTTTTACTTTTTTACTCCAAAAATGGTGAATCATCCCCCATGGTTGACATCATCATCTTGAATCCTATTGGTTCTCATAAAGTTTATTTTGGTTTTACATTTTTCTTAGGAGGCCCATTTTAGACCTCAAAATTCCCTAATGCTTGGTTCTGTACAGATGGGGCCACAAGAGAATTCTGGAAACTTGATCATTTCTCGTACAACCTTCAATTTCCCTGCAATACCTTCCCCTACCTTCATACCACTTTTTTCACACTCAGAATGCTTTTGATTCCAATATTGTAGCAAAACAGGACAATCTTGTAGCATCTTGTAGAAATCGTGTAGCATCATGTAGCATACTGTAAACTTGACCATAATTTCCCTTAAAGGTTTATTTTTTCCTCCTAACATTGAATAATGTCTCCTAGGCTCTAAGACCATGTTTGAGGGAGACCAAAGACCACGTAGGACTTGCCTTTCATCCACTGCAATATATTTCTGCAATTAGGGTTAGTGGACAAATTTATGAATTTGGTAATACAATGATGATTAAAGGTTGATTAGATTTTATTTTCCTTATGCAAAGTAAACTAGGGTTGTTTGCTTTGATTTATGCTTCTTAATCTAGGGTTTCTATTTCAAGCATTGCTATTTCCATTACATGGACCAAGTTTCCTTTTCATGCAACATTTACATTTTGAAAATTGATTAATGTAATTTACATTTCTACAAGTAGTGTAGCCTTTACATTTATGCAAGTAGTATAGCCTTCACATTTATGTAAGTAGGGTTTGTTGATGCGGGCTTTGACACGCCTATGTCAACAAAGGAGAAACGACCCCGACCAAACCTCTTCACACAACCCTATTTGTTTGGGATGGTCATTCTCGATGGGTTTAAAGGCTTCGTTGGCCTTATGCCTCTTCCTCTCAAAAAAGGAAAAAAACAAGGGAATCCTACAATTATCCTAAATGCATACAATGACATATAAAAGATGAGAATGAAATTATTATTTAAGCTTTACAATTGTACATATGTACAAAAGGATAATGATGACCAGAAACTGATGTAACTGGTGTCAATGGGAAAAGAATTATTTTGCTCCTTGAAAGGATATTTGGTTTGTTTCTCACGCGAGTTTCTAATAAGATGTAATATTCCCAATTAGCCCAAGCTAATGGGAATATACAATTTTGTTTCATTTTCTTTTACATGAATAAATGTATAAAGGAGGACATGTAAAATTCCTGAAAACAATGAATAAATCAATGCCCCATATGAACAAGGATAAATTTGGGCCATGTAGACAAAACACCTTCATATGTGAATGGGTTTGAGCTATGTGACTAGGTCAACCATGACCAAATCTACAGCGTAGTCTAGATGCAATGTACCTTCTAGATGCACAACGCAGTTTTAGATGGAGGCTCCACATGTGAAAGGAGTTAAATTATTGAAGTAGTTTAGGGTTTGGCAAGACTTCTATCTTATAAAAAGAAGAGGAGGACAGCATGAGAGGGTTGTTGATGATTATCACATTTCTGAATATATCGTCTATTTAGACATATATCATTCTCTGGCTATTTAGCTGAGAATAATGTTGTTTAGCATTGGGTATTCCTGAGCAGGAATCCCACCTCCTTCCTAGAGTAGCTCTTGGAGGAGCCTTTCTTGTCTTGTCCACTATCTAGAATTTTTCCAAGCTTCATCTTGCACCTACAGTGTTGATCCTATTGAGGGTTATTTTTTCCTTGTGAGCTGCAGCAAGTGGAGGATAGATCTCTTCAAATCTATGCCTATCTAGCACCCCTTTTCACTGGGAAAGTCTTCTATCCCATTGATAAGAGTGCTCTAGATCAATGGAGCTTCAGATCCACATCTTGGCATCAGGAAAAATTGATCTCAAAGCCTAAAACGCAGTCCCTCTTCCAGTACTGCGTTATTTGCAAGAAGAGAATTGCAGGGAGTTTTGGCAACATTTTGGAGGAGAGATCTCTGGTGATAAGAATCTTCCTTTCACTGTGGTGATCCATGGATTAGCCATCTAATCCATGTTTGTTTCATATCTTATCTGTTTTTCTTTCATATGATTTAGAAATTTCTGAATATTACTGCAGATCTGCAACTTTGGATCTCAGATCTACTCTATGTATTTCATGTTTTGCTCAAAACCCCAAGGGGAATTTGTAGAGGAGCTTTTCTTGTATAAAGATCTGATTTAGATCTATATTTTGGTATAAATATATGCTCTAGATCTTAGTTTTAATCTACTGCTGCTTCAGCCAATAAAAATAACATTTTCAAGCTTGTTAAGAAATTTTCTATGGTTGTAGCACCTCATTTCTGAGGATGTTTTCCTATATAGTCTTCTACTTTCTCTTGTACATTGTATGGGCCATATTGTAAATCTAATTTACTAATGTACATGTAATATTTGAGCCTCCATATTGGTATCCTACTCTTATTCAGTTAAACTGCATTATTTCTGAAGCAATTTGTTGCATATTGCTACAGCCCCAGTCTTGGGTGATTTCCACCCATACTAGGTGTGGGGGGTCTGTTTACCTCACCTAGTTTGATTTTTTTTTCCTCTCCTTTTGGATTTAGATGCTAGATCTACTGATCTAGGGGATCCAGGAGCTACAAACTCATTTTAGTGCACTAACTTCTAAAGAATTCGTTATTCTAGTGTGCATTTCTTAGCATCCCTATTTTGGGATATTACAGTGGTATCGGAGCAACTTTCTTGGCACAGCCTGTGCTTTTTCTATCAAGAGCCAATATGTCTTCAAAAGAAGAAAAACCTCTCACTAAAAAAGAGAAGAGGTATCTGAAAATAAGACAGAAGAAGTTTTATTACACCAATGATGACAAAGACAAGGGTAAAGCCCCTGAATCTGGAAGTGATGATGAAGGAAAGGAGTTTGAAAAAACTCTTTTGAAATCCATGCAAGATCTTGCTAGAGATATCAAAGAGATGAGATGGGATAGAATCAAGGAATCTCCTAAGAGATTTCATCTTGGAGAAACCTTTGGCATGTCTCACCACTGGAATGATCAACCGGTGAATCAACCACAAGTTTCCCAATGCTCCACCATGCCTACCTTTTTGGCTGTGGGAAATGAAGGGTTCCAGGAGCAAGCATCCCTTGAAGACTACTTTGAAGAATATGAATCTTAGAATCAGAGATTCAAATATAATCTAAGTTTTCAAGAGTTCTTTCACTTGAAGGACAAAAGAAGACCAAGGCATCAACATAGAGAGGGTGGATTCACTCAAAATCATAATCGACATCACTCTATGGACGAATTCTTCCTACCCAATTTTGATGGGTCATCCAAAATTTCTGCCAAAGCATGGGTAGAAAATTTGGACATCTATTTTCAGTTGAACAAGGTCCCTAAGATGGAGGCTATCAAAGTTGTAACATTGCAGCTTGAAGGTGAAGCACATGACTAGTGGGTCCATGGTTTGTCAACATTGGGTCATGCCAATGTGACTTCCTATTCTGATTTCACTAGAAGATTGGTGGAAATATTTGACATAAGAGATCCAAAGTCACCTTTCATGAGCCTTACAAAGTTGAAGTAGTCAGGTAATACTGAATCTTACATTTCTGAATTTTTGAGATTATCTGTTATGGTTCCTGACTTGTCTGCAGCAAGGAGGGTGTATATGTTCCTCGATGGTCTGTATGAACCTCTTCATGGGTTGGTGAAATCCACCAAGCCCACTACCCTGCATGATTCTATTGAGAGGACAAGAGATCTTCAAGATGCCTTGCCAAAAGAAAAGGAAAATTTTCAGAACAATTTTCAGAAAAAATTGCTCCTTTCAAGGAGAGCTCATTCAAGAAGCCTCTTGATATTGAAGTCCAAAGAGATCTAAGAAGAAAGAAGCTATGCTTCACTTGTCAAGAACCATGGGTTCCTGGACATAGATGTGCTACTGGTAAAGCACATTATATAGAGGTCTTCTCAGATCTTGAAGAAGATGAAGATGATGAACCAAGATGAGGTCACAGCATTGACAGTGTTGAAGGAGATCCAACACCATCAGGAGATGGAAATGGAGCATTTGCTCCTATTGGAGGAACTCTTGCATCTTTGAGAGGAGTACCTAAGTACTTGACCTTAAGAGTTCAAGTTTTAATCATGAATCAGAGGGTTTCTGTATTGATTGACAGTGGGGCAACCCACAACTTTATTGATGCCCATCTTGTGCAGAGGAGGGCTATACCCACTGATACTTTTGAGGGATTATCTGTTTTGGTCCCAAGAGATAGAAAAATGCAATGCATGCATTATTTCCCATCACTTTCAGTCACTATGGGATCCTACATTTTGGTGGATCACCTATTTATAGTTGACATACCAGACACCAATATCATTTTGGGTGTTCAATGGTTGATTACATTGGGGAAAGTCACCACTGATTGGAAGGCTTTGCAAATGGAATGGGTGGACAAGAAGAGTGGTGAACCTCAAATGATCCAAGGCATGCATGCTTACCCCTCACATAATGCTTCCACATAGAAAACAGAGATGGATTTGCACAGTGGAAGCAAGGACCTCACAATCCCATCTCTTATGTTCATGAGATTTCTGCATGGGACCTTTTTATCTAGTGGAAAACCACCTAGGAGGCCACCACATTCAGATCTTGTGGGGAAGACCTCACAAATTTCTACTCCAAACTTATATCTAGGAGGGATTGGAGCAATGGAAGACAAAGCTATAGCATTGGGAGGCTTGGGTTAGCTCAAGAAGGAGGGAAATTTTCTCCCCTTATCATTATCACCCACTCTCATTTCTAGATCTGCGTTGTGGGAGGAGAAGAATGGAAGGATCAATCTTCCAACACACACCTTTGGCATAGGAGATTTCAAAGAGAAGATCAGCAACATGACAAACATTCATGTGGATGTATCATCAATGCTGTCATTGTTGAGCAGTGTAGATATGTATTGTAAATCTCAACTGCTAGTGGAGTATTCCAAAGATCTTCACACATGTATGATACTTGGTGACCAGCTGCATGAAGAGGGCTACTTATTCCAAGAAGGAATCATCCATCATCATGTTAAATTCTTCTTTTCTAGAGCTTCTAATCTCAAGCAGAAGATACTACAAGGAGCATACAAAGAGTTATGTTTCAGCCATATGCATTCCATGAAGATCTACAGCATCATCATGAGGAGCTTTGATTGGGAAGGCTTGAAAGAGGAACTACATCAACACTTTCAAGAGTGCATGAGCTATGTGGAGTTGGGGCAGCCAAGGGACTCTATGCAAGAGTCATTTCAGCCATCTCTTCCTTCTTTTAAAAGAGGAGAAATATCCATGCACAACCCATGTGTATGAGAGACTTTGTTGGTAAAGAATCTGATCATGTAAAGCAAGTTTCATTTTTTTATTTTTCATATTCTTTTACCATGTTTATGCAGGCCATGACTCCTAAAGGGAGTGATATATCATGTAAATCTCATGGCAATTGTTGGGCCACTAAAATTTTTGAACTTGGCCACTCCCTTAATGTGCAAAGGGAGATTATTTTTCATGATGGGTGCTTCCCAAAGGCACCAAACATATCTCACATTTTCAGCCATAGTGAGATGTCAATTGCAGCAAGTAAATGGTGGGGAAACCACTTACCACACCTTGATCTGATGTAGGCAGGAGATGCTTTGCACTAGTACCATATGTGAGATTATGACCCACCTCCTCATGCTCAAATTTTTGTTTGTTTATATGTAATTTTGTTTCCATACATGGATGATATACTTGTACTATTCATGGGATTGTATGGAGGGAGGATGGGGAGCATATATGTACCTCATGGGATGGAAAATCTCTATGTACCTCATGCTACATGTTTCAGAGAGAGTATTGGTTCAGCCGTGTTTGTTTCATGTGATTTCTTGACTCCTTGTGGGGTGGATTATGCACATCTCATATTGAATTTGGAGGAACAATTCATGGAGGGTTGGATTGGTGAGAACTTAGCTTATGAAGAAAGCTTGATTCTTGATGGTGTCACCAATGGAGGAGGAGTAGTGTTGCAGCACTCACCCTATCAGTTGCTTGAGGACAAGCAAAATTTTGGAGGGGAGGACTATAATATTACCAATTAGCCCAAGCTAATGGGAATATACAATTTTGTTTCATTTTCTATTGCATGAATAAACGTATAAAGGAGGACATGTAAAACTCCTAAAACCAATGAATAAATTAATGCCCCATACGAACAAGGATAAATCTGGGCCATGTCAACAAAACACCTTCATGTGTGAATGGGTTTGAGCTATGTGGCTAGGTCAACCATGACCAAATCTACAGCGCAGTCTAGGTGCAATGTACCTCCTAGATGCACAGCGCAGTTTTAGATGGAGGATCCACATGTGAAAGGAGCTAAATTATTGAATTAGTTTAGGGTTTGGCAAGACTTCTATCTTATAAAAGGAAGAGGAGGACAACATGAGAGGTTTTTTTATGATTATCACATTTCTGAATATATTTTCTGTTTAGACATATATCATTCTCTGGTTGTTTAGCTGAGAATAATTTTGTTTAGTGTTGGGTGTTCCTGAGCGTGAATCCCACCTCCTTCCTAGAGTAGCTCTTGGAGGAGCCTTGCTTGTCTTGTCCACTATATGGAATTTGGCCAAGCTTCATCTTGCACCTACAACGCTGATCCTGTTGAGGGTTAGGTTGTCCTTGTGAGCTGCAGCAAGTGGAGGATAGATCTCTTCATATCTATGTATATCTAGCACCCCTTTTCACTGGGAAAGTCTTCTATCCTATTGATAAGAGTGTTATAGATCATTGGAGCTTCAGATCCACATCTTGGCATCAGGCCAAACTTATCTCAAAGCCTACAACGTAGTCCCTCTTCCAGTACTGCGTTATTTGCAAGAAGAGAGTTGCAGAGAGTTTTGGCAACATTTTGGAGGAGAGATCTCTGGTGATAGGAATCTTCCTTTCACTGTGGTGAACCATGGATTAGCCATATAATCCATGTTTGTTTCAGATCTGATCTTCTTTTCTTTCATATGATTCAGAAGTTTCTAAATATTACTGTAGATCTGCAACTTTAGATCTTAGACCTACTCTGTGTATTTCATGTTTTTCTCAAAACCCCAAGGGTAATTTGTAGAGGAGCTTTTCTTGTATACAGATCTGATTTAGATCTATCTTTTGGTAAAAAGATCTTCTCTAGATCTAAGTTGTAATCTACTGCTTCTTCAGCCAATAAAAATAACGTTGTCAAGCTTGTTCAGACATTTTCTATGGTTGTAGCACCTCATTTTTTAGGATTTCTTCCTGTATAGTCTTCTACTTTCTCTTGTACATTGTATGGGCCATATTGTAAATCTGATTTACTGATGTACATGTAATTTTTGAGCCTCCATATTGGTCTCCTGCTCTTATTCAATTAAACTGCGTTATTTCTGAAGCAGTTTGTTGCATATTGCTGCAGCCCCAGTCTTGGGTGATTTCCAGCCATACTAGGTGTGGGAGGTCTGTTTACCTCACCTAGTTTGATTTGTTTTTTCTCTCCTTTTGGATTTAGATGCTAGATCTACTGATCTAGGGGATCCAGGAGCTGCAAACTCATTTTAGTGCACTGACTTCTGAAGAATGTGTTATTCTAGTGTGCATTGCTGAGCATCCCTATTTTATGATATTACAAAAAATTAAACTCTAAATATAAAATAAGCTAAACTAAAACTAATCTAAGAATAATCCAATAACCATAAAAAAACAGTTATTGAATCACAAGCAAACAAAAATGAAACACCTATCCTACAGGAGTAAAATGATCTAAATTGGTTCAACTTATGTGTGTATATGAATGATGATAATATAGATTTAATCTTATATTACAACCATCCAATCTCTTGCATATGTATCAAATGAAAATCATGATCAATGAAAAACACTTTTTCAACCTGCATAAAGTGAATCAATTCACACTAAATAGATCAGATTATGATGTAATGAAAATCTTAACAACGCAATTGCACAAGACTCTCATCATAAAGTTTTAAAGAAATATTGTATCAAAGTTACAAACCTCCATAAAACTTATAGAAAAACCATAGTGAGAAAATATGAAGATGACTTTTATTTTCTATAGAGAAAAATCATACAAAGTTGAAGTCAATCCTAAAATTTCAGTCATCACAATTTCCTTACAAATTTTGATCTATCAACTGTTGATACCATCTCTATTCCTATTCCTCTTGAAAAAATAAGTTTAAAATGAAAAATAAGAATGCATAGAGGAATCAAAGTCACTCTCTACTTACCCCCTATCGGGGTGCGTACCATATGGACGACACTCCCATTAAAAATTATGACGGAGGCCTCTAAGTACATGCCCACCACCTTCCACATGTGTGGAAAGGCTGACAAGGCGTCCCTCAACATGCCGATGGGCGATATGAGGAAGGGAGATCTTAAATGAAGCCATTAAATGCTCGATCAGTTGAAGGCATGCTTAGTCTGCTCCGGTGGTGGTAGATTGGGAATTCTCGTTCATAGTGAAGGTGGAAGGTTGGCTCCAGCGCTCCCTTAGCATTCCACAACGGTGAACTTTTGGTATGTAACTTGTCTTACCCTCATTTCTACATTTCTTTCCATGGTAATCTCTAGCGTAGGCAATTATGGCCAATCTGACTGGATGTCGAGGGGGTATGTGGGTTTACGGTCGCTTCCTTCTATGCATACGTTTGACAGTAGGGGGACCTTGTTAATTGGCCTGAAACTAGCTCTGGTTTTGTTGGGTGTGTCTTTTCTTTCCTAGTCCTCAGTGGGACAGGTCTTGTTTCTTACATTTGGACGTGTGTGAACCTGGGTAGTCAGTGGGATAACACGGGAGGCTTTGGGATTCCCAAGCTGAGGTTGGCTGAGTCAGGTAGGGATGCAATACCTCTGTCTCTGTCTATGTCAGTGTGTATGTGGATTTGGTGCATGAATGTATGAAACCACACTAGCTTAAGAGAGGTGGTTTTTCCCTCTTAAGTTCTTGGTCGCAGGCAGAAAATAGATGGAGTCAAGCAAGTTAGTGGAACATGATAAAGCATAAACATGTTGGATAGAAAAATAACATGCATATTCAAACAATAAAACTAAACTAAAACAAAAAAAAATAAAAAAAATCTCTAAATAGAGTCAAACAACTTCAATAATCCAATCGGAGGCGCTTACGTCCCCTCTTATTGAGTGCTAGTAGGAAATGAGGATGAAACTTAACCCACTTGCCAAGGGGCCCTTGGAACTATGGAGCTCCAAGTCCCGATGCAAGGATGTCCTTACTTCTGAGCTGCCTTGGCAAAAATTCTCCCTCTCTCTACTATGGTGGACTGAAATTGTTGGACGGCCAACAATCGAGTCCCCTCTATCACTGCTCCAAATCACACATTGCTGGTATTGCTTGGGGAAATTCTGGCCAGCATAACAATGTGCTCTCATATTTTTCATTTCTTGGTGGACTTTTATAAGGGAATTCAAATCCTCCTTCCATCTCTTGGTACATTGTGGATGGTGACTCAAGAGAGGAGGGTGATTCCATTGTGTGTGACATTAATTCTATTATGTGCTCCCTTGAGGTCCTAAGGAGGTTGTCCTTAGGCAGCCTCAAGTGTGGAATCAATGTCCTAGAGTGTGCTTTGTGGTCTCGGAAAGTGACCTCTACCACTCCTAGGATTGCGCACATTTTTAGCAAAAGGTGCACAAAGGCACTTTTGAGTGATTCTTCTTGTACGCAATTTAATTTTTCCTTTCAGACCTTAGAGATTTTTAAATATTTTACATTCTCTAATGTCTCTCAACCCTGTAAATCCTTTTCCTAACATTAAATAATGTTGTCTTTGCTTGTACGATTTTATAGTGATAACAGTTGCCCCCTAATGTGTGAGGTCTAGGAAGAACTATATAGCCGAAATACATTATAGTTTGTTTTTCGTGTACTGTGTAGAGAGAGAGAGACACCTACGTGTGGCTCAGAATTGGAGACACCCTGCACCAGGTCGAAGAGCGACCATGTCCTGTGGGATCCCTGCAAGCAATGGTATAATACAATATATACAAATTTTATACGAGGCGGGCATGTCCCATCCTCATGATGCTTTGGCTAGTTAAACAAAAATTTGACAGATACATATTCTATTTGTGTCACTAAAATGGTAGTGATCTGTTGGTTGATGACGACGATTACTGACGCCCTCAGGGGCGTTTTTATTTTACGATAGGTGGAAAGTGGTACCCACATGCATAGACTTGGTATGGCATATAAATATGCATTGTACGCATAGGCACTGGCTGGGACCTTCCCATGTAAGCATTGTTGAAAGAGATGCTTATAAAGGCATGGGTATTCGACGAATTTGATCAAATAGCAATGGTTGTAAGGTACGATACCATATTGACATGAAAAATTATGTTGTAGTCGAATGTCAGGAGGATCGATGACATCTGTGGGTAATGATGTTTCCCACAGTGCCACCCGAAGATTCCCTTTCTGTGGAGAGAGGTGATCCAAGGTACCGCTTCCTTTTTGGAAAAGAGGTGTTGATGTCAACAAAAAGGAAGCCTCAACTGAACGAGGGGGATCACTAATGTGGAGGATCAGGATCCTGGATGTGGTGGGTTTAACATAGGCATGATGACGAGGGGTGACTGAAAAATAATGATGGGGATTCAATGGCCCAAGGTTGAAGTATATGAAAAAAAGCTTGGCGACATTCATAAATATTTCTGATGGGGAAATACATGGAGTCGGTAGGACTTCCAGGGTGGATATAAACTGGTTATGAATGTCATGGTAGCTTTTGCATGTGGGTGTGATACTCTGACCAAGGGTGACGAGGGATTGCTGACATGGGAGAAAAAATGAATGGGTGGGTGGAGGATGTAGTGCACCATTTGTGGTCTTTGTACAATTACAAAAAGAATAAAATAATGGGGTTTGGTTTGTACAAAACACAGAGACGGGTGCCCCAAAACATGAAAGTGTTCGCTCACTGATGATGTGAGGAAGATGTTTTTCTGAGGGTGGGGGCCCCATTGGTTGGTCTCATGTGTGAGGTTGATGAAGCAGATGAAAAAAAATGTCGCAGATGGATTATGTTGATGGAGGTATGGTAGGAAAAATGTGAGGCGCGGTAGTGCGCTTTCGATCTGCTTTCAAAAACCTGGTCGTCCAGGAAATGGGTTTTATTTTGATATGTAAAACTTGACCTGATGCATGGCAAGTGGATTGGCATGAGGTGTTTCCCAGACTACAGTGGTATGGCCATGGCGTCACTTTTGTTGTGATATATGGTCTACTGTGGGTGACGATCGCCATGGAGGGGAGGCTCTACCGACCAATGAGGATGCTTATCATGTACGAGGTGAGGTGATGATAAAAATGGTCGGGTGTTTGGAACCTATGGTTTATTTCTGATCGAGAAATGATGTCGGGATATGCAGAATTTTTCTGGGACTCTATCATGCTGGGGGTAGAATGATACCTGCTCTGGAACTTTCAGTGGATGGAGCTGTGGATGTTTTGCATACTACTTGCAAAAAAATTTACCCCAAGTGAAAGCATCTTCTTCATACAAATATTTATTGAAAGACATGTGCTTTAAAAGAAGATGAGAGAGGGCTACCTGCCGACACTGAAAATTTATTTTTTCAGGGGTGCCAATGTGTGGCACCGCCTTTGGGCGTTATGGGGTGTTGATCATGATGTTTCTTTCGTTCTGGTGATTGGGCCTTATGAGCTCTTGTTATGGTCCTCCAAATTGTCTGAAAAGGGCGACATATAGGTGAATATGGCTCAATTCAGTTCATTTGTGTCTTTTCAGTATTAAGAGGTCAAAGGCTTATGCAGAGTAGTTCTTTCCGTTGTGGTCAACCTAAGCAACAGGGATTAGCAATTTTATGGCTAGGTAAGCTCCATGATGTCCTGTATTTTAATTTTTTCTATTTGGGGGTGTCGGGGTCCGTACAACACTAGTTTGTACAGACTTTGAGCCATATTTTCCCTGAGTGTGCAGGTGAACAGGGAACTAGCACGCCTTTTGCACGCAAAATGAAGGTTTTGCGCGCAGAAGGCATGCTAAAGGTGCGCCTGTGAGAGGAACAAGCGCGCGGAAAGCCGAGGCCAATTTTTTGGAATTTTTTCCTATTTTTTGGTGTTTTTATGCTGCTAATGTGCTCCTGTTTTGATGACAGGATATTGTGGAGGGAGCAGTATTAGCCCAAGCTCTATACTACTTTAGCTGCTGATGGTCAGGCGCGCCAACAATTGGTGCAATGGGTTCTCCTAAAATTTGTGGAGAATGACCTTCTTCGGTCACAGGACCAACTTCCGTGTTACCTGATCCAGCATTGGAACAGGCGGCAAAAGATGTTGGTGCTACGTGGGAGTGACCTTGCTATCCGTCCTGAGACGGATATTTACTTTGTGACCAGGCTGCTACCTCAGGATGAGGTGCTTCAGTATTCACTTCCTTCTGGGAGGGTGGATCTTGATTGGTTTTGGGTTCCTCATTGTGGTGGGGCGCCCCTTACAGAGGGGTGCATAGCTATTGCCACAGTGGCTGATTTGGCCGAGCGGTGTGCTTTGGCGGCTATTGTGCGACTAGCAGGGTAGTTGGCTCCACATCGGGCATTGGGCCCACAGGTTGGTGTCTTGCCCTGGCTGAGGGCTAGGAATTTTTTCGACTTCACCCGTTTTTGTTATGACGGGATGTTGGCACAACTTTACAAGGTTTGGGATGGATCAAAATTGTTTACCTATTCCAGCATTTTATGCAGCATTATGTACGAGCGAGTGGTGCTACTGAGGCCGGTGGTGGCGGTCCCTGCTGGGGGCCACGAGAGCCTCATATGAGGAGGTGGGATCCAGTGATGCCTCGAGGAGGTGGGGGGAGGGTGGGGCGTTACTGGAACGCCATCACCCAGGCCTGGTTTGAGACTAACCCATAGATGTTCCTGCCATTCTCGTATGCCGGGATGGACTTCCAGGGAGATCTAGACATGGCTCTTCCTGCTGGATACACTTGGGGGCCAGCAGGTATGTCTTTGTGTTTTCTGCATTTATTTGAGTATGTATGTTTATATGTGTATCATTATGACACTGACATGGTTTTGGTTACTCTTGCAGATGTTGGCAAGGTTGGTCGTCCTATGGCTCGGTTGGTGGGTCATTTTCTGCCTCAGTAACCTCAAGGTGATCCGCCTGGGGGACAAGGAGGAGGTCCAGTGCAGATGTATGGAGGAGCTCCCAGAGGAGAGGCGGGCCCTTCAGGGGAGGGTAGAAGCTCAGCTACTGCCGAGGCTACTGTTGAGCAAGCTCGTGCTGATGCGGCAGAGGTTTGTGCCAATGCGGCAGAGGCTAATGTCGCAGAGCTGACCGAGTGGATGTCAATTATGGAGGATGCCTGGGATCAAGTGGACCGCTTGACCCAGGGTATGCCAACTTGAAGCTTTATAGATGACCTCGAGGATGCATGGCTATAGACCTTGATGACCCAGGAGAGGGGCTATCGGATAGTTTTACGTCGGGTGGCGGTCTCAGTATTGACAGCGGCTCCGGTAGTGGTACCGGGAGCGGTAGTGGGTCCAAGTGCCCCACCTGGGGGAGCACCACCCTAGATTCATTTTGTACATGGGGAAAGCACCCATTATGAGGATGCTTCCCCTATTTTTGACGACTTATACATGTATATTTTTGGGCTGACCGATGGGTCAGAGACAATATTTTTTGTACTGAGATACATACATTGTGATATATATATATGAGAGATATTTTTTGCGGCTCTACATGGTGTGCCCCCTATTTTTTTTATGGATTATGCTATGTTGACCGATATCTATATTTTATATGTTTTTGTTTTTTATGTATGATGGTTTATCCGAGATGCATTCCAGTTCAAAATATTGTTAGATATGCAATCAATTTTTTGGTTTCTCCTTGGTACATATGTAAATGTAATGTAGTCAAATTGTCTGCTTAATCTCTTTACACGCAAGTAATTTCTAAATAGATGTGAATCTCGTACCTCAAATGTTTGGTTTAACTGCGACACTACTAACTGGGAATCGAGGTATATATGTATATGGCATATGCCCTGATGGAGGGCGTCGCACATAAGGTCGATGAAAGCGTCATATTCTACCTGATTGTTTGTTGCTAATCTAATACACATACCATTGGTATGAAGTGGTGATCAGTCAGGGTGATAGATGACCCAGGTGGCTGCTGCTAAAATTTGAGACCATCGCGATGCTCCATCAACGAATCCGAAGTAAGGGTCGGGTTGGTAATCCATTGTGACACTCGAGCGCGTTTTGTAGCAAGTCTTTTGGTCTAAAATTTATAGTGGTTGGGTTTGTGTACATTGACTATAGGGTAGGGCCTTCTTGGCCCTTATGGATAGAATTTCTTGAGGTACAGGCCATTGACAGGGTTGCTGAGGCATGTCCCGTCTGGTTCAGTCAAGATGTATGCCCCCTAGCGAAGCCAATGTTTTATGATGTAGGGTCCTTTCCACAAGGTTTCGAACTTTCCTAGCCCTAGGGCTTCTTTTGTGACATCATAGCGGAGGACTAGCTCTCCCTCGATAAATGAGCAAGGGTTGATGTGGCAGTCGAACGATGCTTTTACCCATTTCTTGTAGGCCTCGTTGTGTTACAGCAACTGTCATCGGCTTTCGTCGACGAGCTCTAGTTGGACTAGATGTTGTTCTAGAGGTTGGGTATCATCGAGGAGTTCGATGGTGGCATGTAAATTTGGGATCTTGCGGAAATCAATGCAAAAGCGCAGGGTACCCTGGTTTTTTATGACATGAACAAGGTTTATCCCCCAGAACGCAGGGGTGGCTTCAGTCCTAATTCTGATATATGATGATACGAATTGTATATGATGTATCATGTCATCGGCGTTTGGTGGGGGGAGAATCTCCATGATGGGAGCTTGCGTGATTGCAAGGTTGGGTCCCTTGTCAGGTTGGGAAATTTCTTGTTGGTGGAAATTGTGCCTGGTGCAGAGGTTCCTGAATGTTTCCATTAGAGGGCATGCCTCTGGTTCATGGTTATGGCCAGTGCAGATGGTGCATGGTACCATTGTGCCAGTTAAGTAGATTGTGTGGGAATCAACATTACTCTTCGTTCCTGATGTGGACGCTTGGAAAGGATCTGTGGTAGAGGACGAAGTTTTCTACTTCCATTTCCGAGTCTTTGGCGTGGGTGTGTCTAGATCTTTTGGGGGGCATAGACTTAATGCTTCTCTTGTCATTCTAAGCTTGGGGAGATGCTCACATTTTATCGTATGGTGAAAGTGTGAACAAATCTAGCAATAGGTGCGCATGCTATTCTATTGGTTAGAGAGAAGTCTCTGGGGGAGAGAAGAGACTGTGCGAAAATTGTTTGCGAGGTGCTTCAATTCTTTGCACTAATTGACCCTATGGCCAGTTAGGTCGCATAGTCCACATGTTATCCTAGGTTTACCCTGGATCATGGTTGGTTGATATGCCCTCCCAGTTTTCCCATTACGCCCATGTGGGTGTGGGTTTGATTGCCTGGGGGTGATTTACTTTCTATACCGGTTGAGGAGATCATCGCATTTCTTTTCTAATGTATGTATCATATAAATTAGAGGATGAACTCGTGGGATATAGGTACAATGTTGTTCATGGTGATTGCCCTAACATACCAGGCAAAAAATTCTAGATATGGGGTTCCCATCATGCTCAATTGGTGGCGTGACTGGGTACCAGCAACATAGTGCTTCTAATTCAGGGGAAGTGGTGACCACATGATTGGGCGTTTTACATAACACACATGTTGGTCTTCTTTGCAGAGAGTGATTGGGGGAAACGAGGGGTTCCTTGATTGGTCACTTTTCAGGTAACAGAAAGAGGATGGATCTACTTGTCACATCTTCTTGGGTTGTCGAGCTGTGCATGGATTCGCTATCTGAGCCATCTTCTTGGGAGAGGAAAACTATAGCTAATCGCATACAAGTTAGCGTTGTACGTAATCTAGGTATGTAGTGACAATGGCATAAAGGGTGATTGTCATCGCATATCTGACATGAGTACAGGGTATCTGGGTCAGTGCGACACACTACATGAACTGGATACCATCACTGGAACATTTCCAGAGATGGGCAATCAATGATGAAATGATAGTGATTGTCGCAGAGTACACAGCGTTCGATGGGGGGGCGATGGTTGGGAGTCTTTTAGGTGACTGTCGTTCCTCCTGTAAGTATAAAATGGCTCGAGGTTCATCTCCAGATGACGTGGAAGGATCCTCTTGATAGGATCTCAATGGCGTTTAAGGAATTCCTATACCGCGGGATCTCTGGGCAATGATGGGTATAGTGTCCATAATTGTTGCAGATAGCACATGCGTGATATGTATGCAATTCTTTTCCTTGACGTTTGGTGGCATGTTCCTTTTTACTAGAACTTGGCGCCGTGACGTTTATTGTAGAGCTTAGTGTTAGGCGGATAAATCTTTCTTGCGAACAAGAAAGATCTCCCTAGTATCCTAAGGATATCTAGAAACAAACGGACAAATGTAAACTACTTCCTCTAGATTATGTATGATCCAAAATTATCTATGATGAAGGATAAGGACCTACATGTGGTCCAGTGCTCGTTGTAGTCTTCTTTCCTATCACTCCAAAGAATTCACTTCTTGAGACCTGTAATCAAAGACATGAAAGAGAATCAATAGCACCTGCAAGATATACTAATTCACAAATCACTAATATATCTAAATGATCAAGGAATTTAAGAATTAATTCATTCAAGTAAATACATAAACAACTTAGTGAGAAAATAGGATCCATTTGTATTATCTTTTCATAAAAGAAGAAACCTTACAACCTTGTTTGCCTTGATGTTGTACAGGTCCTTCCGGGGTCTGGAACAAGCGTTTTCCTTCTGTCTGACAAGCCCTTCCACTCTCTAGACTAGCATAAATATGAGTATGTGATTGTTCTCATATGAATGATGATAAGTTAAGAGAGTCTTTCTTCAACAATTCTCTTCTCTAATGTAGTATGAATTATAAAGCAAGTACTTTTTTACATATCAGTAGCTACCCTTGAGACTGAACCATGGCTTCAATTTATAGCAAAAGGGAAGTGGTTTCAGTTCCAAAAAGGAAGGGATAAATTCCTCTCATGAAGGGATTAAGCTCCAAATGCCAAGGGATAGGATCCTTTAATGAAGGGATAAAGGTTCATGAATGGAGGGAGTGAAGCTTCGACCAGATAACACCTTCTAGAAGATTCCATCTGGGAGAATATTTGACCAGCTAAGCTTCTAGAACTTACTTTTTCTTTAAATTTACCTTTTACAGGGGTCCGCATCTTTAATGAACATATTGTGCAGTAGGCTCTGTAGTTTATAGAGCAAAAAGGTGTGGTGTCGCAGGTAAGGGCTAGGAAAAGTGCAATATCAATGTTTTTATGACTTTTATGAGCTTTTCTCCAAATCCAAGACTTGGTTTTAGGAACTTTGGGGTTGTAGACCTCTAAGGGAGCATTATATAGGTAATGATGAACCCATATAGATAGTAAAATGTCATGGTGACAAAATAATGTGTAACAGATTGCCCCCTAAAGTATGAAGTTTGAGATAATTTGAAGAGTGAAGTGCTTTATCATTCCGATAATTGGCTTGTGGACACATTGGTTGAGACCTGTAAAAAAATTCAATGCAAACATATATATATGTATATCATCGTTGAGGTAGGAATTCCCATACTCAGATCAAAAACTAACTAAAATGTTCTGATATAGAAATGATTCTAATATTACATCAATAGTAGACACAGTATGGATGCAGCCATCTGTCATGAATAGTCTACTGCATAATGAATAATAAAACTCCTTGCAGCCTGGATGGTGGAAACTAGATCCAGGGTCTTGATTTATGCTTGCCAAACTAGTACGATTCTATACATGCGATTGATTGTGTCGAAGTCGAACATGGTAGAAACCACTTGATTACCAGTCAATGATGTAAATTGTTAACAAGTGTGAGAGAAACCACCAATAATGACAATGGCTCTCAAAGTACTCAATACAATCCATGAAGTGTGAATAAATGACTTGAAGTCGAACATTCGATCGAAGGTCAATGATGCAACCTATCGTTGAAGGCGAGAAATCTTCCATTGGGGCATGCAGATTCCAAGGTACTGATAGGATTCTAGATGAACTTCCTAGATGATGAGTTGTTGTCAATAGAAAGTGATTCGTCATAAGAAAGCCAACGACACGAAACCATTAGATCAAGTTTTGAAGAAATATTTTGCAAGGACTGACTCAAGGATGGTCAACGCGAATGGAGACAAATGTTTGCAAATGAATGGTTTGTTTGAATTGTCTCTTCAACACATAACGATACTGCAGATGGTTTGGTGAAAATTGACCTAAAGCTAATACCCAGAAACCGGCTGAAGACTTTCAATATGGTTTGATTAACGAATAGGCAAAGGATTTTCCCAACCCAGGACAAAAAGTGTCGTGTTCAAGAGTGGTATACTACTTTTAAACAAAGTTTAACAACTAGATTCATTTTCTCTCTTTTCCCCCCACCATTTCTGGCAAGTACCTCTTTATTTTTTACAAACTTGAGGAGGATAACATTTGCTTGTTATATAAGCTCATCCTTCGAATGAGTCCAACTTAGTATAAAATCGAACCCTATGAAGGAGTGGTTCGTTCCTGTTTGTAATCGACAGGTCCTTTACTATTAAGTTTTAATGAGTCCAGTATAGGAGAAACTCGGTGTTTTTCAATTCTAGGGAGTCAGAAGAAAAACTTAAGAAAACTCCGTGGGTGTACTTTTTCGTAAATTTAGTCTCTCGAGCCCAAAAAAGGATAAAATAATACAAGAGAGAACTCTATTGACCATGATTAGTCAACGTATACCTTTTTCGTAAATAGTCCATTTCAGTCCGGAAAAGCAGTAAACTTATACTGAAAGGACGACTGTTCATTTCCTTTAATGAGTTCGAATAGTCAAGTACTCGGCAATCTTTTCATATTTAGAGAGTCTGAAAAGGGCTTAAAAGAGAACTCTAGGGTTTCGCTTTTTCGTAATTTTAAAGATTCCGAAAAAGTGATAAAAGTATACTCCATGGTTTTGTTTTTTCATAAGTTTTAACAAGTTTGAAAAAGTGATAAAAAGTGTACTCATATGGTCGACTTTCAATTTAATTAACGAGTAGGAAAAGACAGAAAGAACTCGGCATTTTCATATATGTTTTACAAGCATGAAAATAATAGCAAAAGAATCTCAAGATTTTCATGAGTTTAATGAGTCTTGAAAATAATAACCAAAATAGACTCAAGATAGGTTTCATTTTTACACAAGCTTGAAACAGAGAAAACTTTGCTTGAGATAGGTTTCATTTTTACACAAGCTTGAAACGTAGGAAAACTGTGCTTGAGAGTGGTTTGTTTCATTTTTACACAAGCTTGAAACATAGAGAAAAGGTGCTTGAGAGTGATTTCATTTTTACACAAGCTTGAAACAAAAGAAACTGTGCTTGAGAATGGTTTCATTTTTACACAAGCTTGAAACAGAGAAAACTATGCTTGAAAATTATTTGCAATGCCCCCCAAGCTTAATTTCATTAAACTAAGTAGACTAATGGCTACTAAAATCTGGATGGAATGAAGGTTCATTTACGAGATCAGATGAAAGACTCGACTTAATTAGGAGAGGATTTGTTTCATTTTTTTAAACGAGCTTGACACATGAAAAGAACTATGCTCATAGAAACTTGTTTCATTTTTTAACGAGCTTGACACAAGAAAAGGAACTATGCTCACGACCTGTTTCATTTTTTAATGAGGTTGACACAGTAAAAGGAACTATCCTCATGGAAACATGTTTCATTTTTTAACGAGGTTGACATAGTAACACAAAGTCTCTTCATAGGGACCTGTTTCTTTTTTTAACGAGGTTGACACAGAAAAAGAACTATCCTCATTATGCACTGAATTATTTTTTAATGAGGTTGATACAGTAAAATTAACTCTCTTCATAAAGGCTTGTTTCATTTTTTAACGAGGTTGACACTGGAAAAGAACCATCCTTTAGACATGTTTCATTTTTTAACGAGGTTGACAAAGTAAAAGGAACTCTCCTCATGGGTCTGATTCATTTTTTAACAAGGTTGACATAGTAAAATGAAATCTCCTCATAGAACCTTGTCATGGCTTCCAACTGGAAGAAACACATTTCAAGGGACACATCTTGATCATGGATTCGAAGAGGTCTTCATCAGATGGAAGAACAGTTCTCTGGAAGGAATACATGTCAAGGGACTCAAAAGGGATAAGAACATCGTGTTCAAATAATCCCATAGGGTTTGCAATGTCAATTACCGGATCTAAGTCAAAGGAAGTCGAGCAAACAGTGAGAGGCTCGCTTGCATCAGTAACTAGAAACATGGGACTGGTTGCCACATAATGGCGGGGTAGATACCACTTCTGTATAAGGAACATTTAGGGGTGTTGGATTATTAGTAGTCGAATCAAGACTAAGGAATGAAATTTTGTCAACAGTCATAATTTTTCCATTGTGAGGGAAAGACATCACACGAAATAGTGTCGATACGCCAGCTTCCATTGCATAGACATAATCTCACCCAAGGAGTAAATTGAAATCCAAGGGGACTCGAACTAGCATAAGATCAATACAAATAGTTTTACCTTCCAAGGTAATAGGAAACTTAGGAAGGATCCCTAAAGGCTCACTAATGGTTCTATTAAAAGATGACAGATTCTACGTAACAGGCACAAGCTGAGGGGAACCCAAAGCTTGCCAAGCAGTTGAGGATAAAATACTAACAAAAGCACCTTCATCTATATTTGTGTGATGCACATTCTTACCACAAACCTTCACAATGATTTGGAAAGGGATGGAAGAAGGAAGACGAGGTTCTGTCAATCTATTCCAATCAAAGGAAAATACCTCGGTACTTGGAGGGAGTTCTATAGAAATAGGTGAAATTCCCCCTGGCGTAGAAGAATCTTATGTAACAAGAAAAACCTGAGCGGTATGAATTTCACTCTCTACAGGGAGAGTGGGATCGACCAAATGTGAAATCGAGTTGACCACTTGATCAACTAATGAATCATAAACCTGAGTGATATGAGTTTCACTCTCCAATGGAAGAGTGGGATTGACTGTACTTGGAATTAGATCAATCACTTCGTCAGTTGATGGTAGGTTGGGAGAAAGTTTACGGTAACCAGTTGGAAGTTGTTGCTGCAGAACAGTAAGTTTTTCCAACAATTTTGAGGCTTCATCCATGTGAGGGAAAATGTGAGTTTGATGACTCCCTTCGCATAACCTACAAGGAAACCTAACTTTACCCTTTTTCCTAGGAACCTGACAATCATTGGTTGATGGATCAACGGTAAGTTGATGAGATCTTTCATACCATGCTTTCAAAACCTTAGGAATACCAAGACAATTGATAAGGAAGTGGTCACCCTTACAAAGCTTGCAAGGGAATTCGGGTTTACGATGCATGTTGGAGGTTTCCTCCACACTACTAACACTTGCAGCCATGGTTGGTTGGTTGAATTCTTTCGTATTTTTCTTCTTCTTCTTCTTCCCTTTCTTCTTCTTCTTAGCCACCAGTTACTAGTGTCAAGGCTTTTACCAAGAGAAGAGGAAGAAAGGGACGAATACATATTGGGCGAAGAAGGTAAAGGGTCAACAGAAGGTTGGTGATGTTTCTATGGTGAACTCTGTTGAAGTGAAGCATCCAGTTGTGGTGGAACAATTTGAGTATTTGAGGCCAACGAGGTTGAAAATAACCATACTGGTAAACCTATTGTAAATCCAGGTAATGACAATGTACCATATAAGGAGGACCAACATTTCCAAAGCAAGGAAAAGTACTAGGATTCTCGTTAAGAGGGGTTCCTTGGTTGGTAAATTCCGGAATAGTTGCCATTAGATTCAACTTCAGTGAATTTTATCAACAATTTAAAAATATTCTTAACAATTCACAATTCACACCTAACAAATAAAATTCATAATTCACACCTATGGTCTCTAAAAAGTAAAAACACACAAATTAACACATGCTAAAAAATCTAGGAGTCAAACCACACACAAACAGTAGATTCCCGCACTAAAAACACTAGTTGGTGATGAAATCCAACATCGTAGAATTTTAATGCAGAAATGGTGGTTGGAACAGTTACCCCGACAACCTGCTTAATGAAACAGACCGGTGCAAGTTTCTCCACTTAACCCATCTCGAGTGAAGATAACCCTCCGGAGAGTCGAAGTGAGTCTAGTCGACGTCTGCTCCAAGTATGGTGGGACCTTCTCTCAACCGTCACCTTGGGAAAGAATCCTAATTTATATAGCCACTAAGGTCACCAATGGGAACAAATATACCTGGGGGAACAGTCTACGATCTGATATACACGCAAGGGCAGAGTGTTATAGGTCAATTTGGGCACCATTCCCAATGACCTGGTTAACTAGACATCATCTCCAGGACCAATGATCGTGGGTCTATCATTCCCCATCATTTCAAGTTGCTATATACCCTAAGACAAGAAGAAGACAAAATCAGGAAAGATTTTCATTAAGAAAAGGTTTCCAAGGTTTGAAGCTTATAATATAACATGTGGGAGCTCACCAACGCAGCTTCTAACGACTGCTATGAAAATCACTTCCCGACATTACAGGGTGAGTTGGTCACATTGGGAGCGAAATTCTCATTGTTCCAGAATCTCCACTTGGCCAGTGTCTTCTAGAAGGGTTCACATGTGTCAAGCTTCAGATCCAAGTGTCCATTTGACATCTACATGAAAGGAAACATGTCTTGCCTATTATTGGAAAGTCATTGATTGACAAACTACCTCAATTCATCTATAAATTGAGCATGGATTTCAGTGCTTGAGGGAGGGGAATTTGAGTAGTGAAATGCTGGAGAATTTTCAATTGAGAGCTTAGTTTTGTGTAACCTCTGATTGGAGATTCTAATGCTGTGATATGGTTGTGGAATCAATGCTGGAAGGTCACTTCAGATCATTCATTGGGTTGTAACCTCTCCTTCTATCATCAATAAAGAATGCAGCTTGTTTTTCCCTATATGCATTTGTATTTGCTTTGATTTTCTATATTGCAAGATCTTAGTTGATGTATATGGTTTATGCTTTACTGATTTAGCTAACTAACTTGTTTAGACATCTATATTATTGCATATTCTATTGTTTCAGTGTTCTTTCTTGCAGGAAGCATTCAGCCACCAACCCCTTGAATTTGAAGTTGCTACAAGAGCGATAGAAAGGAGCCATTTGGAAGTGACTGAACCAAGTAAGCCTCCAATCCTCTCTGTGTTTCTATTCTGAGTTAGGAAAAATAGTTGTGTAGTATTTCACCTGTTGTTCTTGACTTTCACCTGTCATGAGAAGTGTGTTTTATCCGTATTACACAATTCTGCCCAACACAGAGTATCAAGCTCAATCCCCTTGAAGGCTCCTTGACATAATCCAAGGTTTACCGACAAGTGACCCCAGGCTCCTCGACAATGGTCTATCTGAGTTTTTCCATTTTTAATACGTGCACATCTTCTATCTTTCCCAATGAGATAGGTATGATTACCTCATTGGTTTGGATATGATCTCGTGCTTGACTCCTTTAGGAGGAGCTTCCCAGAGCATGCAAGTTACAATTGGATTTTTCTCTACCGCAAGATGCTACTGTTTGTTTAGTTTCTTTGGAAATTTAACTAGAACCTATTCCAAAGCACTAATCCTGAGCTAGATTGGTGGAAAGAGCCCTAAAAATGTAAAAAATTCTAGATGAATTTTATTAAGCGCTATGTTATTTGGGCTGTTATTACTCAAAGGGTAAATGGATATGAAACTAGTGGTGTTATGACCCAACCCGAAACTGAATGCAATCGAATATGATAATGTAATATTTTCAATTTGATGAATCCTAACTAAAGTAAGGAGAGAGTTTCCATTCACTTCCAACAATGCAAAATTTGATAAATAATAAAAAATATAACAAATTCTCTAATGCGCTAATTTCATCAAGAAAAACTAATTCTTATCAATTCAAAACAATTTTTTATTTTTATGTTTTAAAACAAGCATAAAAAAATGTAAATTCAAATCAAAGAAACTAATCTAAATCTACGATTGATTTTTCCATAATGTAAACTATGCAATTGTAATCTATGCACAATTCACTTGAAAAGTATGCAAATGTAATCTATGCACATTTTTCATTCATATTCTGAAAATGAGAATTCTAACTATGCAAATGTAATCTATGCAAGAGAATTCTCAAACACAAGATGAATCTAATGTAATCTAAAGAACCAATCAAGTGTAAGTAAAGAAAATTGGGTGAGATTTCCAAAGATCAAAAATAAAAACACTCAAAGGCGATTAACACTCAGACACAATTTAGCCCCCCCCCCCCCTGCAAATGAGGGGGAAATTTTTTTGCAAAAACAAAAGCAAAAAGATGCAAAATTTTTAAGAGAATGAGACAAACCTCGAAGTAATTACCAAGGGAAATCAAATTAAGAATTTCTCCAAAAAAAAACTCAAAACACCCAATTAACTTAACAAAGATTGATGAGATTGTAAAATTTGCTGAAAGAAATTCACTCAAGGCTTTTGACAGTCAAAACAATTCTGGGAAAATACAGAGAATCATGTAAACTAGATCCAGAAAAGAGAATCTTAAATGTTTCAAAAATTTTCCTTAAGTCTGTAGGATTCAGTATAAGAAGGCTTGGCACCGCACTGTTTACACAAAGAAATTGCGGAGGTTACCACACTGTTTTCAAAGAAAAAGTGCATAGACCATAAAACATAAAGAAAAATAAAAAATTCTAAACTACTTTTCAGGGATTCTAAGATATAATTACCCAAACCAATGTAGACTAATCAAAATCAGAACAATTCTTTCAAAAGTCAAACTAGAAAATAAAAAGAAAACTAAGTTCAAGAAATGATCCCCAGTGGAGTCGCCTATTTGTTAGGCAGATAAATATTTCTTGCAGACAAGAAAGATCTCCCTAGTATCCTAAGGATATCTAGAAACAAACAGAAAAATGTAAACTACTTCCTCTAGATTATGTATGATTCAGAATTATCTATGATGAATGATAAGGACCTACCTGTGGTCCAGTGCTCGTTGTAGTCTTATTTCTTGTCACTCCAAAGAAGTCACTTCTTGAGACCTGTAATCAAAGACATGAAAGATAACCAAAAGAACCTGCACGATATACTAATTCACAAATCACTAATCTATATTAATGATCAAGGAATTTAAGAATTAAGTCATTCAAGTAAATACATAAACAACTTAGTGAGAAAATAGGATCCATTTGTATTATCTTTTCATAAAAGAAGAAACCTTACAACCTTGTTTGCCTCGATGTTATACAGGTCCTTCCGGGGTCCGGAACAAGCGTTTTCCTTCTGTCTGACAAGCCCTTCCACTCTCTAGACTAGCATAAATATGAGTATGTGATCGTTCTCATATGAATGATGATAAGTTAAGAGAGTCTTTCTTCAACAATTCTCTTCTCTAATGTAGTATGAAGTACAAAGCAAGTACTTTTTTACATATTAGTAGCTACCCTTGATACTAAACCATGGCTTCAATTTATAGCAAAAGGGAAGTGGTTTCAGTTCCAAAAAGGAAGGGATAAAGTCCTCTCATGAAGGTATTAAGCTCCAAATACCAAGGGATAGGCTCCTTTAATGAAGGGATAAAGGCTCATGAATGGAGGGAGTGAAGCTTCGACCAGATAACGCCTTCTAGAAGCTTCCAGCTGGGAGAATATTTGACCAGCTGAGCTTCTAGAACTTACTTTTGCTTTAAATTTACCTTTTACAGGGGTCCACATCTTTAATGAACAGAACGTGTGGTAGGCTCCGCAGTTTATAGAGGAAAAAGGTGTGGTGTCGCAAGTAAGGGCTAGGAAAAGTGCGATATCAATATTTTTATGACTTTTATGAGCTTTTCTCCAAATCCAAGACTTGGTTTTATGAACTTTGGGGTTGTAGACCTCTAAGAGAGCATTATATAGGTAATGATGAACCCATATAGACAGTAAAATGTCATGGTGACAAAATAATGTGTAACAGATTGCCCCCTAAAGTACGAAGTTTGAGATAATTCGAAGAGTGAAGTGATTTATCATTCCAAGAATTGGCTTGTGGACACACTGGTTGAGACCTGTAAAAACATTCAATGCAAACATATATATATATGTATATCATCGTTGAGGTAGGAATTCCCATACTCAGATCAAAAACTAACTAAAATGTTCTGATATAGAAATGATTCTAATATTACATCAATAGTAGACACAATATGGATGCAGCCATCTGTCATGAATAGTCTACTGCATAATGAATAATAAAACTCTTCGCAGCGTGGATGGTGGAAACTAGATCCAGGGTCTTGATTTCTGCTTTCTAATGAACCCACTATGTTGGAAGGGAAATTACAAAGATTTCACAACGATCGATATGGATCACATAAGTGGGAAGGAAAATTCATCCAATAAACTTATGTTGGGTTTTGTATCCACATATACTCTTCCTCAATCAAGGAATTTATGAATATATGCCCTGTTTGAATCAACGATTGGAATTAACAGAAGGGGAGATGATGTCCTTGAACGGATGGTGGATATCATTGGTATTCCTTGAGTTTAAAGGTCTGTCCACTTGCTTGGACTTGCATTCCCAAAGATATTAGTTGGCTCACTATAATCGAGACATACTAGTAGCATCTCAACAATGACTCAATACTATGCCCTCATGAAAACACATCAAACTCTACCTCATACTCAGGATCCTCTAAATACACCATCAACATCTCAAATACATTTATGAAATTACAACAATAGGTAGCAATACATTTCATTATGACACTCTATCATTGAGCATTAGCAACCTTGCAAACATAATGGCATACATATGTTGACACTCTTAGCCATTCACCTCTATAATAATAGCATTGTTATAAGCATATAAAAATACAAACACAACAATTACACAAGTCTTGAACCTCTGATCTATGTGTAGCAATCAAATCGATTCATCACACCATTTTTTTCAATACACTCTACAGGTATCCACAAATATTTTTATCGATCTTCGAATTCTCCAAATTGATCTACTATAGGTGTACAATTCATCTACAAGATATACAATTGTAGTATATTCGCACTAATCACACAATCTCTCTATAGGCTACACAACTCATAAAACATATGATCTCACTACAATAAGACTTCAGTACCAAGGCCACATGACATTCAACCTGCACACAGACTTCATCATTATGATAACACACAACACTCTCCATTCTTCACTCCATACACAGGTAGCATCATATCAATACTAAAGCAAAGATATCAAAGTTCCAAGACCTGGGAGATCCGCTTCTTTTATATTAGTTGACCCCGTGATATCCATCCTTTCAAGTTGTGCAATGCCACAAAGCCCTTCTATTTTGGTCAGTGCACCACAATACCTTAAATGCAGAATTATTAGTGTTGCTTGCAATTCTCCAACCTCCACCAAATTTCTACAATGGTATATTTTGAGTTGTTTAAGGTTGGGGCAAATGCCTGCAGGAAAGATTACCTACGATATATCTGTGTGGTACATTTTTTAACTCATTGAGTTGAACCATACCTGTGTACTCCATTAATATCTCTTCTTTGTCTCCTTCGGTCCTTTTAATTGGTAGTTCAGTTAAAGGACACCTGCATACTGTTAAAACTTTCAAATTGTTCATCTCCATGATAGTTGGTGTTAGGTATTGTATTCCACATCTCGATATGTTTAACACAGTCAATTGAGTCAATAGTCCAATTGAATCTGGAAAATATTGTAGATTCTCGCATTTCTGAAGCCACAATTCCTTCAAACTCATTAGATAACCGAGCGAAAATTTAACCCAAACAATAAAAATAAACTCAGTGGTCTCTACTTATATTAGCCAAATTTCAAGTTTTTGCAGAGTTGAAGTCAAACTCTTAACCTCTGGCCTCATCAAGTGTTTCACTAAGCCGAGTATTTACACTGGTTTGATCTTCAAGGACTATCCACATGGATTTTAAGACTTGGGAAGGAGTAGGACTACTCAAAATCAAACAACGTGAAAAAACTAAGAAATGGGTTTAAGTGTCAAAATTGATCATCTTCAGGATTTCAAGACGTAAGTTAATCCAACTAGGAGGACTCAATCTAGGATATATAGCCCACAAAATCCTATAGGACAAAAAAACTATGATATTCAAGGTCATTTAGCAAATCTAGCATTAAGCAGATGTATGACTCAACAGGATAAAAGCCTTATATAATGATATATCCTAAATATAACATCACCATTGAAACAAGGTATGCACTAGAAGAGATGATTGCAGTACACTACGTGGCTTCCTCTACTATTAAATAAAATTAAATATCTAATCTATCTTTAACCAGCTATTGCATTAACCTGCCACAATGTACACCAGAATATAGAGGGTTTGCATTTGAGCAAGACAAGCATGCAATTAGGACTAAGGAGCCAAAAACAACCCCATAGAAACCAACTACAACTATTTCCTTTTGACAACTAATGTCTCCTTGCAGCCCCTTCTATCCAAGAGAAAGACTATAAAATGGCAGTGACCCACTTCCTAAGACAATCACTTGAACGAATACTCTTGATTCTCTGAAATTACTACTCTCGGCATTGTGGTGGAATATTTGATCTTGAAACAGAAACTGTTGCCCAAACAACCTTAAAAATGCATTCACAACATTTAATATAAGGTAATCCCAAAACTATCTCTAAGAATTTTGTAAACATTATCCTGTATGTCCAGAATTCATTTTCAATTTAGAAAATACCTTCGGACATCAAAAATACATATGGGTTTTTTGTGTTTGCCCAAAACAGCATCAATGGTTTTCCACCATTTTCCAGAATAGTTGACACCATTTCTTGACAATTTTTTGAAACCTATGGATATAATTGGTATTCAACAATGATTTTTCTTTTTTTAGTTCAAAAACAAAAAGAAAAACTCTAGTCCCACTATGCTTGTAGATATTCCTTGGGTGAATTGATTAGGTTCTATGACAAAAGAACTAAGACCTTCAAAATATTTGATGTGGAAATGATTCGTGAATACTTGGCATCTATCAAGTCTAATCCTTTAGATAATCTGAGATGTATTTAATCACAATAAGAAGTTAGAGGCATCAACCTTTATACCCAAATTCTAGTTCTTCGATATTTTCTATCACAATCAAGAGAATGAGAAAAAACATCTAAGATTGTACCAGTAACTGCCTAAAACAAAAATATTAGCTTCTCATAAGGGACTTCTCTTAGTAATGCACACACATAACAAATATTCTCTTTCAATTCCTTGCAGACTAATAGCTAAAACAAAAAATTCTGAACCCATGATTCTTTTAATAAATCAGATCAGAAAGACTTCAAAAATCAAGTTTAATGATTCTATTATAAACAATTTATTGAGATTCAAGAAGGGGAAAGGTGAGTCTTCTCAAGGGACTGCAATATAGCATCAGAAATGGGTTTTTAGAGCTTGAGACAAATGTGCAGACTACAGAACAATGGTGCAGTCGAACAATCTGAACTGCACATGTATGCCTTTGGTTGCTTGAGTGCTAAGAAAGAGTATTTTTTCTATTTTCTTGTCCAAAAGTTGGATTTGAAATAATTACGACGTGTTTCAAGTTTTGGATAGAAATTTTGAGATGGCTATATTTCTGAACTGGAAGCACAAAGAGGGCTTAGTTTGATGAAATGACATGGAAAAAACTAGGAATTGTTAGGCATATATGGGTTTACTCCAATATTACAAAAATCAACGAGTTAGACCCAGAATTGTAGGTTAAATCTAACTTGGCCTGTAAAAAAGAGGCAAGTTAATCTGACAGAGATTCAAACTCACTGCCCACAAGTGTGACTCACCAGCTATGAGTGTGACTTGGGAGTAATCAGAGGTCAAACTCTGGCCCACATGTACTTGCTGATTTTTTGACAGATCAATCAATCTGACTTGCAATCTCGTCAAAAAAATCAGTGTGCCCTATTTTTATTAACCCAAAATATAAAAATAAACTCAGTGATCCCTACTTGTATTAGCCAAATTTCAATTTTTTGCAGAGTCGAAGTCAAACTCTTAACATTTTTCCTCGGAAAGTGTTTCACTGAGCCGAGTATTTACACTGGTTTGATCTTCAACGACTATCCACATGGATTTTAAGACCTGGGAAGGAGCAGGACTACTCAAATTCAAAAAACGTAAAAAATATAAGAAATGGGTTTAAGTGTCAAAATTGATCATCTTCAAGATTTCAATACATAAGTTAATCCAACTGGGAGGACTCAATCTAGGATATATAGCCCACAAAATCCTATAGGAAAACAAAACTATGATATTCAAGGTCATTTGGCAAATCCAACATTAAGCAAATGTATGACTCCACAGGATAAAAGCCTTATATAATGATATATCCTAAATATAACATCACCATTGAAACAAGGTATGCACTAGAAGAGATGATTGCAGTACACTACATGGCTTCCTCTACTATTACCTAAAATTAAATATCTAATCTATCTTTAACCAGCTATTGCATTACCCTGCAACAATGTACACCAGAATATAGAGGGTTTGCATTTGAGCAATAAAATCATGAAATTAGGACTAAGGAGCCAAAAAGAACCTCGTAGAAACCAACTTCAATTGTTTCCTTGTGACAACTAATGTCTCCTTGGAGCCCCTTCTATCCAAGAGAAATACTATAAAGTGGCAGTCACCCACTTCCTAAGACAAGCACTTGAACGAATACTCTTGATTCTCTGAAATTACTACTCTCGGCCTTGTGGTGGAATATTAAATCAAATGATAGATATTTTGGAATGATTTACATCTATTTGGGCTCATTAATCTTTCTTGCATTTGGCTCAAGAATTTGTTTGTTTCAGGCAAGTAGTTTTGGTAGGGCTTCAAATTCAAGGCTCAATTCCTGGTAGAAGTATATTTTATTTCCGAGTCAACTTAAATCAAGCGAAGATCTGTAGCTTATTGCCCAATCTATCTCTCAATCAAGGAAGAATTTTGTGCCATGCGAATAAGTTTTGAATAAGTTACACTCGTCACAACTGTGTGGAGCCTCTCCCAGAAATAGTCACAAAAATATACTCGATTCTCTCATACAAGTACATACCAAACATGTGATTCTATTTTCAAGAACATTTCCAAAATAATATTACAAAGCTCTTTAACCTTTTCAAGCTGATAATACCAGGTATTCTAGATGAGAAATATTTCAAAGTCATCTTCAAAGGCATCATATTAAGTAAAAAATATTTAAAACAACTTATAAGAGACATTACATAAGCCCAAATGAAAAGATATTCTATAGTAAACTGGAGAATTTCCAGCAAAATGGCAGTAAAGGAATGAAAACCCTTGCTACAGGTGATCTTCAAAAAGTTTTTTATTGTTTTTCCACTACTACAAGGGAGGTATTCGTGAAAACCTGCCCAACCTTATAGAGTTTGTGGTCATCATAAGACTCATTGAGTCTCAAAAGGAAGTGTTTGAGATTATACAATTCTCCTCAAAGTCTATATTTGGTAGAGACACTAAGTATTTTTAAATGTGCATGCATCCTTCATTGCAAAAAATAAGTATTGAAAAATGGGGTAATTCTTTAGGCTGGTTAGATTCTAATAGTAGCATTGCTAGTGATATAACTGCAATGGTGGACTGAAGAATCCTTGACCTGTTGTCCCTTTGTATGTTTAATAAGGAGAAGTTGCTTGTTTCTAGACAGATCCTATCTCCTTTGGCCTTATTTGAAATTATGATTATTAACAATCGGAACTCGATTAAAGTTGTTGAAGTACTAAGGCTTGATGGTAACACTTCTATAGAAGATAGGGAAATAATTCTTCAACAATTTCGATGATTAAAGGGTTTTGTTTGCTTCAATTAGGGCATGTGGAGAAGGCATTAATGTAACAAATTCCAATAAATTTTTCATCCCTGATATTCCATGGAATCCTTCTCATGATATGTATGACCAACAATGGAAGAGCAATGTCCAATGTCATACAAAAAAAACAGGCCAAGCTTCAATATCAGAAGCAGCTTCTTGCTTGCCAAGTAAGACTCCAAACTGTTTTCTCTTTAGTACTTTTGAAAATTAAATCTCTATTTGATTTGTTAAAACTTAAAAGGTTTCTTTATATCTTTTTCTATCCTTAATTTCAGCACAAGATTCTTTTGAAATACAATCCTATTATGTACAGTTTCAGGTCTTAGGTCTTTCTGCATCTTGTTTAATTTACATTGTGCTACCTAGGGAATTTCATAAGTTATTTCATATTCTCTCAAACTCTCTGAAAGCTTTTAGGATGTGTTCACATTGAATGCTCACGTGAAATTCAGCACAACCATCCTTTGCTAGAGTATTGCGTTTCATTTGTGGTGTTGTGAGACAACTCTGGAAGACCTCTCACATAAATCTAATTTACTTAACATAAATTTTCTAGGTTTGATTTGTTTTTTTCCAAGAAATGGAGTGCAAATATTACAGAATTTTGTTTTTGATTTTTTCATTTGTTCCAGAGTCTTTTTTAATTTGTTTGAAAGGAGGGGCCATGACAACGTAATGTATATTTTATGCAGGTGATGGAACTGGAGACAAATGGAAATGTTCATGATGACAGAAATGTCGATGATGTAACTCTCGATTAGTCATCCAAACTTGTACAATCACCTTCCTCCTAGTCTTTGGAATTTGAGAAACAGAGAATGCAAATATTTGAACTCTGGGACACTTGCTATGTCTTCTTAGTTCACAGAACTCAATTTTTCCTATTATTCAAAGGTGATCCTTCAGATGCAATATAAATGGAGGTAGAATTAAAGAGGTTGTCATTCCTTCATAAACGTTTCTCTCACAGGGCTAGTAATATCCCTGCTCATGATGATGATCAGACCACTTCTCTAGCTTCTAGGTAAATCCCTTCCTTTTTTTCAGCAGCTGTATATTTGATTATAACAACCTCTACCACACATTTCATTGTATTTTATATTGATAATGTAATATGCATGATATTCTAATAATCCTTCCAAGTGTTTACACCAATCCGTATGAACAATAAGTTGTGGATTTTGCATTATACGAGCTTTGAGGCGTGAAAGAGAAATACTTGCTAGGAAGATGCAAAGGAAATTAACGGTTGTTGGGAGAGAGACCTAATTTGAGAAATGGGGTGTTGTCTTGGACACAAAGCAGAGGAAATTGTAATTGGCTCAAATATTATGGACAGATACCCAAGATTTGGCCCACATCCAAGACAGTGCTAATATTCTTGTGAAGCTTGTCAGATTTTGGGAACTAGGACGACCATCAAAAGAGATGCTTGAGCTCAAATTTACACCTGAGAAGAAAAACCAGAGGTTATCATTCTCTGGGTGGAATATTATCTCAACTCTCTTGAAATTTTACATTATATCTTGGGTCTTGTGCTTAAACTAAGAGCATTGTGAATTTATTCCTCTCTCTTTATTCTATTGCTTGTTTTGATAAAGAGAATTGTTTTATTCCTATAGTTGTAAGAACATGCTTTCACAGAGAATTGTTTTAATATGTATATGTGTAGTTTAGCACATATGATTAACTTCTGTCTTGGTTCTGAATCAAGGGTACCAATGACTTGTAAACATAATTTATATGCAAAAATATAAATTGATCATGTAAAATGATTCCTAATGAGGGCCCAAGGCCAAGACCCCACTAGTGAATGTGTATCATTTAGAACATGAAATATGATATTAATAAGACCTGGGTGAGGCTTGTGATAATGATGTGAACATGTCAGTGTCCCTAATAAATTAACATACGCAACATAGAATAGCCAAGGGGAACATGGGAACGATCATGGGCTGACAGATGAAAAATGGCTAGAGTGAAGATGAGGAGCACATGACTTTCCCCTACTAACTCAAACATTATATACCCCCTTTACGAAGTAATTCAATATTAGAGAAAGGATGCCTAGCTATCTATGCAAATTAGGTTTTTATGTGGTGACAACTAGCCTACCATGCAAGGGGGATATAAAATGGCAAATTTTAACTGGAGATGGAATTGTTTGTCATCGTTCATCTCCATCACTTGGTACGCATTCCCTTATGGACTCTTCTACACATCATGGGTATCTTGTATTACTATGAGTGCAATTTCATTATGCTAGAGTTTTGTGTTTTGGAGAGTGGAAAGTGAAGAAGGATCTTTGCCTATGTCATTCCATGACCCCAACTCGGGCAGCTATCCTAATGGGTTGCCTATAACTGGGAGGAAATAATTCCTTGACATCCATTCAATGTGGTTCAGCTCTGGTGACAGACAAGTTTAATTTTTGCTATTGTTATGTTATAATGTTGTTGTAATTAATATATTTTGTTGTAATTAGTATATTTACACTATGGATTAAGCCATGACATAATTCTTTACTGAAGTTCATGAGTTAAGTGACATAGATAGCATGAAACTGCAATAGAAGGATTTAGAATTTGGTTGAAATCATGGGCCCATGCTTTGTATGTTCTTAGTCCATAGTTTTGTAGGATTGAAAGTAAAAATTTCAATTATTAAGTGCCCCATCCTGCTGATGGAGCTATAGAGGAGGTCAGGTACACCACAAAGTGGTATCAGAGCCTCCAGGTTTAATTCATTGGACCTATGGGATACTGGTAAATGGTTTGACAAAATGTGGAATGAGCATCTAGCACACACTGCTTACCAATTGGTTGTTAAAACATGTGAATTGAATTGGTGTATGAACCAACCAGTTATGGAGAATCATAAACAATGGCATTGTATTGAAACCATTTGCTGCTACGGATAGTTCCATGCTCCCTAATTCTAAAACTGTCTATTTTGAATAACTTACAAGGAGATGCTTTTGAATAGTGTAATTGTAAATAGACTGAACAAATGTGCCTATTCGTGTTATGAACTTAAGACTATGCGACCAAAGAACAGAAGGAGGATGATCTATTATGTCACCATTTTCAGTCATGGATAGAATATTTGATTGACTCCACTTGGTAGTAAATTAGGATATCAAATTAACATGTATGCCTAGTGCCAAAACCTGGTTGATACACACACCCTACTTGACAAAATGTGTTAAAGGAGAAATGTTACATAATGGGTTTTGAATGCACATAGAATAGAGCACAGTGCACGTGAGTGTTCTTGTTGTGTTTCTCTACTCTTAAAGATAGCTCAGTAGTGGCATTAATCATGCCTTATCCTGTACACACAATGGCTTCATATCCTGTTAGCTGGTTTTTATCAAAACTTCTCCTTGTGAGTTTTGGATACTTGTATCTTGAGAAAATAATTGCACTAATAAAACAACGCAAATGAATTGACAGTCTATAGTTGTGATTTTGGCATATAAAAACACGCTCTCTGAGAACAAATGTAGTGAACATAAACCATTGTAATAAAACTCGTTTCTCCACAAGGTAACGAGATATATGGCTTCCTGATGAAGGGAGTTATGCAAATGCTTGGCTATATGCCAAATCCTCAACCTAACAAGTGGAAAAACTGGCACTGCGAGTAAGCCCTTCTGTTTTATTCCCAGATTCAGGGACACAAGACAAGCCTAAAAGTCTCTTCTTCAGCTCCATAGTAAAGGCATCCATGAACTAATCAGCTCTTTATGAGGGCATGAGAGCTCGACTTGAGTTGGGTATTGTAGGGACTAAAATCTATAAATGATATCCAAGTCTATCCATGTAGATGTCAGGGACAGGGTTATTATAAGTCATTGTCAAATTATATGCCTATAGATTGGAGCATGTCCAAGGCTAGAATGAAATTAAACTGCATCTGTGACATCATATATTATTATGATATCATGAATTCCTTTAAGTGTCAGGCACCACTATTTCAAGTATGGTGACCTAGTCTGAAGGGGAACTAATGCCTTACTTCAAGTCTGATGTCTTCTGTGTAGGTCATTCAACCTATGGAGGCACCTTTAATATATATATAGGCACCTTACATATATATATATGTGTGTGTGTGTGTGTGTGTGTGTGTGTATCTATATCTATATATATATATATGGGATCTAGATGTACAACAACGTTGAAGATCACAAACCCATACCTAAATGTACAACATTATTGTGACTGCAATTTCTGCCACAATGGTGAAATATACAACATAATCCATGCTTTCCTATGGCTTCAATATGTCCTAAATTTTAGGCAATGATTGCCATTTTGTAACGCTATTGTGCAGAGTGTTGTATTGAATAAGTTATGGCTATCATAGTTATTGATACACCTCAGGATGGGCATAGGGATATGTTTCACAATTTTCC
This sequence comes from Pinus albicaulis, assembly GCA_034641835.2. NCBI lineage: Eukaryota > Viridiplantae > Streptophyta > Pinopsida > Pinales > Pinaceae > Pinus > Pinus albicaulis. The sequence continues at coordinate 41,923 of JAXQQM020073236.1, forward strand.
TCCCAACCAGAGATATACATCCCCACCCTTACTTGTCTTAGGGGATCCAAAGTTTTGTCTCCACTTTGAGGTTTCTCTGCAACTCCAGCCAATGTTGTATGATGATGTGAATTTCGTACCCTATCAATCCTAGGTGGATTTGAAACTCCCAGAAGCCATGAGCCTTTGGAACATCCCTAGCCACTCTAAGTTGGAAAAATTTGATTATAGTGCCACAAACTAATGTAATACGAGTGCAAAGGAAGGGGTGCACTACCGTGGGTTTTGAAGGAAAATGGGGGATGAGAGAAAGTCGGTTGGAAGATGTTGGAAACAAGTACCTTGATCTGCTACCATATTGGTGCAACTATGGACCATAGTTGGATTAGGTAGCTTTTTACCCGGATAGGGTCTTGACCACAACTCGGGGATGACCCACTACTAAGAGATATGAGTAGCATAGTCTATTGTTGAGCAGAACATCTAGGTCTGTAGCCAATTGGTGTCATTTCTCAAAGATAAATGTTATGTTATATTGTGTTTTTTTGTAGATTACATGTTTATGAATTATCTATGCTGAAAAGGTTAAGAATAGGATGCATTGCATAATATTGTGCATTGAATGTGTAAAATAGAGCAGAATCAAGGTAAATTTTCAAAGGCTAGGTTACAAAGATAGTAATATGCCCCAATGGGTGATTGGTGGTGTTGCAGAAACACACAAGTCACAAATGATAGGTAGTGGCCTGCTATAACTAATGTTGAATCAACCAATAATTATTGGAGGCCCACTCTTAAGGAAAACAAAAACTCTCCTGATCCAGGTCTCAACCCAGCAACAGTTCCTTCAGGATTTAAAAAATGTGCTTATTTATTTTCATACCATAAGACTTTATCAGCTTTAATTGTTAAGTGATAGCTAGACATTTTGGAATGTTAGTGTTATTGGATGTAATGTTCCCAATTTTAGCCTCAAGCTAAAATGGAACATTATAGTTGCATATTTTCATTTTGTTGAATAAAAGTGGGTAAAGTGACCCATTCATGTAATAAACAGGAATAAAATCCCTTACAATGTGAAAAGGGATCATGATGGAGCTAGATTTCACACCCTCATGTGTGAAAGAGGTTAAAATGCAAATGGACAAGGCTTAGTTGACCAAGTCAAACTGCGTTGGCATGAGTTGGAAAGCACTAAGTGGGACAACATAGTTTTAGTGGAGGAATATTCCATGGGGGAGGAAACTTCTAGAGGAAGGAAGGTGGAGACTTCGTAGTGTTTAAAAGAGGAGCAAGGCAGCCCATTGAGATTATCTTGGATCATTTGATTATTTGTCTATTCAGACTAATTGCTGCCTCTTGTTGTTCAGTAGAGTTGCAGTGCCTTCGGGCACGAGGGAGTCCTGTTTAGGATTTCCTCTCCTTCATGAGGAGCTCATGGAGGATTTCACTCATTCCCCATATTTCGGCATTCAGGCCATAGCATCAACCTACTCCATCAGCGCAGTGTCTGTAGCAGATTATTGTGCAGTGTTGCGGGGTGTTGTTGGGGAGGTTTCCTACAACACCATTTTGACCTGATCTTTCAAATGAGGGAGGTTCTCTACTTCTGGGAGGTTATTGAGGATGGTTCCCGAGCTTATTCCACCATCATTGGCAGGAGGCTAACCACTACCATCAGTTATAGCGCAGACCCTCTCATAGACTGCGTTCTAGTTGGAGCACATTTGAAGTGAGGGTGTTGCAGACATTTTAGAGGGTGAAATCTCTTGTGTCGGGATCAGCCTGACATTTGGGAGAATCATTGGAGAAAGGCACATCATCAGATTCAGCCATTCAGCTTTCTCCATTCCACTCCACATATTGAGTTGCTGCTGCTACCCAGCAACTCTAGCATTTTGCAGTTTTGCATATTTCAGCCAATCCTTCTAGGATTGACTGGAGGTAGTGATTGGGAGGTGAGATCAGCTCTCCCAATGATGTATGAGCCATGTATATGCAGATCCTATGATGTTTTTCACTTAGTGTAGCAGTCTCCCTCATGTGACTGCGCAGTCCCTATTCATGGGCATCCTGCTATGGAGCAACATTTTGTATTATGGCATGTGTATTCATGGAAGGCTTCTTGCCTTATTCTTTTGATATACATTGTATCATTTTGCTACTGTTATTTCATAATAAAATGTCTCAAGGGTTTCATACATTTTGGAATAATGTTTATTCACTGCTATTTCGAGTTTATGTTTTTATATTGCTGTAGCTGCATTTTTGGGTTATCTTGAAAGATTCCTAATCTTGTTGTATTTCCCTCTTGGGAATATTTTCCCTTGACAACACTCTATAGACAGAGTCTGATAGTGGGACAGGTAGCCTCTGGAGCTCATCCTTATTTATGAAGGTGAAAAATCCAGTAAATGCTCCTGAAGTCTATCTCTGGAATAGATTTGTCTTGTCGATTGACAATGTTTCTGAAAAGGAACATTACAGTGGTATTGGAACATAATCTTGGCTCAACCTGTGGATCTTCAACCAAGATTCCATCTAAGAAGAAGAGGAAGACTCCACTTTGTGGAGAAGAAAAAGGAGATGAGCTAGCCAAGCTTCTCCCTAAATCCATCTAGGGCTTTCATGGGAGCCACAAGCAAAAGAGAAGGGAGAGATTTGAAGAATCTCCACAAGGGTTTGAAACAGAAACAAACTCTAGGGTTTCAGATGAGGAATGTGAGCATGCAGTCACATGTGCAGTTTGTCATGGAAAAGATGGGAAAAGAAGGAGAGGTGATCAAGAGGAAAACTCTTGGAGATTTTCTGAGAGAGTATGAGTCTCAAACTCCAACATTCAGAGATCATCTCACTTCCATGGATTTTTGAAAGTCTAAGGTGAAGGGGAGCCAGCAGCAAGATAGATTTGTTCTATCTACTTTCAGGAGTTCACCTGTATGTGCAGCCAAAGCATTGGTAGAGGAGCTAAAGACCTTGTTGCAACAGCACAAAGTTTCCAAGGAGTTGCTATCAGATTTGCAGCACTGCACTTTAGAGGTAAGGCCTATGCATGGTGGATATTTGAGTCATGTCCTTTAAAGAATGCAAATATTTCTTCCTATTTCAGATTCATTTAAACAATGATGGAAAGATTTGATGGGAGGAAATCTAAAACACATGCTGAGGGACACACCAAGACCTTGCATGTAAAGAGAGGAAAAATAAACTCAGATCCACTTCAAAACATTATTGATAAGGCTGACATATTGCATCACACCTTGTTAGAGGCAAGGTATCCATCTCATATTCTTGCACAAGAGAGCATGGAGGTCTATTTTTCAAAGGGGGATCAAAGTTTGGGAGAATTTTCCCCTACATGTTGATGAGGAGGAGGGCAACTGCACTGGTATAGCTAGAGTTGATCCAGTGCCTCATGCAGAGGAAGGAGGAGCTCTTGCTCCACATAGAGGGATTCTTGTGTCTTTGCAAGAAATTCTCCCAGGATATTCCATGTATAGATCAAGACACAACTCATGATACATCTCTGCCATTGGTGGTAGGGTGCAGAGCTATGGAGATAGAAGGAAGAGATAGGGAGGATGATCAGCATCATGTGATGAGGAGCACACACCCCTGTCTATTTTATGAGGTTGATGCACCTAAGAAGATGATTGGATTGTGCAGTAGCAGCATGGAGGGTTTTCTCCATTCATACATTCAGTCATCTCTCGATGATGGTGTCTCACTGCATGGAGACATTGCACCAAGGAGACCACTAGATCGGCAGAGGAGGTTGGATGCTCCACATTTGGGGGCCTCACACCTTGATTTCAGGAGAGTGGAAACCTTGGGAGATTTCAGCACAACACAGAGAGTTTGGGATAGACTCAAGGAGGAGGGAGACACTCTCTCATTTTCAGCATCACCCACTCTCATCAGTCTTACTGCGCTGATAGATTTTGCTACAGGGATGGAGGATTGCATCTTCATGATGCAGGATGACTACTCCATATGTTTAGTGAGGGAGATGATACTTCCTTTGAGGAAGGACTCTTTCATGCATTGGAGTAGATGGAGGCCACTCATGCTTACATTTCCTAGGATCGGGAGATTATTTGGAGGTGATAGTCTCTCATGGGAGGCTCATTTTCAGAGAGAATCATTTCTATTCAAGCATGAGTAGTTGCATGATGGCATGGCAGCAACTTGGAGGATTAATTTGGCATGGGGGATGTCAGAGTAGCAGGCAGCAATGTAATGTAGCACCATATTGCAGAATACCAGTGCTGTCTATGAGGAGGATTGATCCAGGATGGAGGACTCAGGTTGGTTGAGTATTCCCCAGGATCTTGGTGCATGCATGATTCTTGGATGGCCTTGATGGAGATGGAAGATATTTAGTGGATGATATGATCATCTACCACCATGGCAGAATCTTCTTGGCTAGGGCTTCTAGTCTCAAGGAGAAGCTATTGCATGCAGCATGTGAGGACTTCCTAGCTATGCATTTGGATGCATACTTTGCCTTGCTAAAGGAGTTCACTTGGGAGATCATTTAGCATGATCTACATTAGCATATGTTTAGATGTAGAGCCGGGATTTTCTCGGAGAGGTTGGCACAACCATTCCCTTACTCATTGGATGAAAGGGAGAGCATTCATATGAGCCATTTCAGCTCAAGGACCGGAGTATATGGTAGAGGAGGTATAGGTCTTCATTTTGATTTTCCTTCCTTTAATTCTTATGGGAAGCTTGATGAGCTAAGGATGATCACATCTCCTTATGCTCCCTATTGTGATGTACTTTTGGCCCATTGCAGCAATGGGAGTGGCCATTCTTATGATGGGTTGTGGGGGGAAGCCACATGCTTCTTGGTGTGCACCATTGGCACCAAATTGTGATTTCATGTTTCATCTTATGAGGAGATGTTGTGGTAGTGAAAAAGTGGCTAGTACAACACTTGTTACATTTTATTTTGCGGCAGGCCAAGGAAGCACTACGCAGGTTCCATGAATAGAATTTGGAACCACTCTCTAGTTGTCATTTGACAACTTGTTTCTATTGCATATTTCTCCTTATATATTCCTGATGTTGTATATCTATTGAGGAGCATTATTTGGAGATCATTGTATGTACAGCCCATTGGGAGAAATATTCTCCCCATTATACATGTTTAATGTTGCAGGAGATACCATGGGCAAACCATGATTTCCACATTGCTACTTGTACCTTCTTGTGGGAGGGACCACTTGGAGAATTTTCAGAGGCATTTCATGGATGATTTTCTTGATGGGGTAACTTGGGCCATTCTTGGAGGCCATACTATTTCAGCCCAAGGATAGAGGCATCCCCATGAACACTTCAAATGGAGAGAGGATCATCTTGAGAAGCACAAGCACACTCTCCATTTAGCCCCAACACATTGCAGAAATCGGGGGTTGAGATTTTCATTTGGATGATAGCATGGATGATAGGATCATCATTGGGAGCAGAATTATCCCATGCATATCATCCCTCCTACCTTAAGGAGGCCACATTCCAGTGGGAAGGATTCCACTACACCTTCTATCTTTCCATGAGGAGCATCATTTTCAGTTTGCATACTTGGGAGAGAGCATTGGAGGGTGGATTTATTACAGCATATTCGAGTAGTGGTGGGACCATGGATGAGGAGGCCACAAGAGAAGAAGGAGGAGGAATTTTTTTCTCTCTATGTAGTTGCTTGAGGACAAGCAACATGTGGGAGGGGAGGACTGTAATGTTCCCAATTTTAGCCTCAAGCTAAAATGGAACATTATAGTTGCATATTTTCATTTTGTTGAATAAAAGTGGGTAAAGTGACCCATTCATGTAATAAACAGGAATAAAATCCCTTACAATGTGAAAAGGGATCATCATGGAGCGGGATTTCACACCCTCATGTGTGAAAGAGGTTAAATTGCAAATGGACAAGGTCTAGTTGACCAAAGTCAACAACGCTGAGATAAGAGGTGGGAGCCACCAAGTGGGACAACACAGTTTTAGTGGAGGAATATTCCATGGGGGAGGAAACTTCTAGAGGAAGGAAGGTCTAGGGTGGAGACTTCGTTGTGTTTAAAAGAGAGACAAGACGACCCATTGAATTATCTTTGGATCATTTTACATCCAAGTCTTAGAGACTTGTTGTTGCCTCTTCTTGTTACGACGGAGAGGCTGCGGTGCCAACGGCCTGAGAGTCATGTTTGGTTCCTATATTTCTTGAGGAGCTCATGAAGGATTGCATATCCTTGATATTCGGCATTCATGCCATAGCATCAAACTTCTCCATCAGTATTTATGTCTTGTAGCGAGATTATTGTGCAGTGTTGCGGGTCATTTGTTAGGGAGGTTTTCCTACAACACCATTTACAGGCTGATCTTTAGAGGAGAGTTTCTTCACACTTGAGTGTTAGTAGGCGTTGTCACGGAAATGCGAGTAGGGGATCTCCCCGGTAGAAAGTCCCAATTAGACCTTGAACCGTTTGGAGTAGGGATCCCGTCTGGGGTGTGGGTCCGGCTACCGCTTAAGACGCCTTCCCTAAGGTCTCAAAAGAACCTGATTGAACCAGCGGACATACACTTATTCACGTGATACAGAATACAGGATTGATGTATTATACCCGAATCAAACACTATGCGTAGCAAGATTATGAATAAAGCATGTACACCTCAAGAGATGTCATTATCAACACATCTTTTGGGGGTAATGCTTATAAGGTATTATGACCACAAAAGGAATAATCCTTTATGATGAGATATCCTTTTACTTCTGAAAGATGAAACGAAATGCTAACAAAATAGTTCATTAACATTCATTATTAGAAAAGATGATAAAATAAACACCATTGATACGACACAGATAGCCATGACGCGTAAATGATGACATGAAGAGTGCAGCTTCATTAATCATAGGATGTTCCGAAACTGTACAAGGAATACACACAGTGTTTGCACAGCAAAACACATTATAACCATAGGGTGTTTTAACAAGTATCTCTATATTCAGATGCGTAAGGGTACAATCCTTCAATACAATGCCATGTAGTTCTTCAGTTTCCAAAAGGAAAAAAAAACCCCTCTTACAAGCTCCCGAAGGAGTATTTATAATACGAAAACTGCCCGTTGGGCTTCCTTGACTGTTCACCTTCTTGGCCGTTGGGTTGCCTTGTGACCCATTCCTTTTGCGACCTGCGATCTAAGCCACTGTTGCGACTTGCGACCTGCGACCTGGGCTGGGTCGCGGGGTCGCAATTTGTAAGAAAATTGCTAAGGTGCGACCTTGCGACCTTGCGACTAGGTCGCAGGGTCGCAGGGTCGTGGATCGTGTAAAAACCGAAGGCATGCGACCTTGCGACTTTGCAACAAGGTCGCTGGGTCGCAAGGTCGCAAAGGTGAAAAAAACCAAAGGCATGCGACCTTGCGACCTTGCGACTAGGTCGCTGGGTCGCAGGGTCGCAAAGGTGAAAAAACCGAAGTCATGCGACCTTGCGACCTTGCGACTAGGTCGCTGGGTCGTACAGGTCTCATAAGCTCGTGAAAACATATGCACATCGACCTTGCGACTGTGACTAGGTCGGCTCGGTGCTGGTCGCGAATCGTGAAATGCACATGCGAAGACGTGAAAACGCATGTGCATGCGACCTTGGCCGCTGCCGACTGCGACTTGGAAGAAATTCAAGGACGAGACTCCAAGTAGGGCCATGGATTTTGTGGTGCGTAATCCTTATCTCACATACTTTCAAACCGGTCCTTTTGTTAGCCGGGGAAACATTGGCTATGCAAACAAACATCCCCAAATAAAATAATACAGGTCATCTATCTTCATGATGCAATAATAATAAAAATAAAGCTAAGGGTATTTCAATTGATTTTCAAGAGAGAAGACAAATGAATTTAGACCCCTGTGTGGTCAAGATTTTGTCAATCAGAGAAAATGGTATGTGCAGACTTTTCTCTGCATCTCTTCAATCACTATAATTTCTGTTGGTATGATTATGGACTAAGTGCCAAATGCAGATCTGCAGTTTAACTTGTTTTGGTGGCTGTTATCATTTTATGGAACACCGCTTCTTCCATGACCACAATGGTTCAACATGCACTCAGCTCCTGTTTCAAACTGGGGTTTATTTGGCCGACACAGGTACCACTTGGAGCTCTCGATTCACCGGCTTTGAAGCTACTTTCCCAGAAAATTTACTACAGCACCTTCGATTCAATTCCAAGGTGGGACTCTTGCGCTTGTAACAGAGTATTCACTAGTTAGAACGAGTGTTTCGCTTTTCTTGGCAGATATATATCCTACGGCCATAACAGAGTCGATATAGCTGAATCCATATGCCATTTGACATGCATTCAACAAGAGCATGCAGCTTCAAATACCAGTTTTTGGTTGTGCACTTCGACCCTACCTCCAGGAACTAGATCTGTCGTTGTGCACGCCTAATTAGATGTGGATTCATCTCCTTTGAGTCGAAAAAGTCTCTAATACACGTATGTATGCTTGCAGCGAAATTGTTAGGGTTTTATTTGCATGCATGCTGACGCTGTGAGCGACCTCACTATCTCGGAGATTGTTTAACAGGGATAACTTTGCAGGTCGATCGTGCTGACCAGGTCTGCGGAGGATTCTGGATTATCTAGATGGATTCAGAATAAACCAGAAGGTCGCTCTCTCTATGAGACCATTTCTTCTGTGGCGAGATTATCTTTTCCTCACGGGCCTGCAATTGAACGTGCTGCAAACAATATCGACATAATCGGTGCGGCATGCAAGATCCAGTTTGAGTGCCTTCAGACATAGTAACAGCAAGCGCCTGGGGGAATGATCGAAGGCTGAGCTCTGTGCAAACAGCTCGACGTGGTCAGTAATGGCAGTCTAATTCGGCTTCCAACGAGCGTGTAACGATAGCATTTTTCTAAATACGTTGAACACAGCAGATTTGAAGAGCAATTCCCTCCTGGAATATCGCCGTCGAGGCTGCAGAAGTCAGCATAAATCGCTCATATTCTATTTCTGCACGATATCTTGCTGCACTTACCATAAACGTCCGGTCTTGTTTATGATAGTTGCCATGCAACTTGCAGATGGATGCGTCGACAGTTACACCACGTAGCTAGACCAATCCACCTATTGTAACATCTTGCTGCCACGCGTACACACCGCTTTGAATCGTGAACTATAAAGTTAAAATTATTAAAGTTGTATGTACCTACGTACATTGCCGAATACGAACAGGTGCATGCATGTCTTTTATACCATGAAATATAAAAATCTGAAAAAGAAGCAATGCAAATGGTATCGGGAAAGCAGCTGCTCAAAGCTCGGGAATAATTGGTTCTCTTAAGTTTGCAAAAGCTTGTGCACGACCAAAGCGAGCCTTCACTGCATCCCATGAAACTAGGTTATCCATGAATGCTGATACATAGTCTGTCCGCCAATTCTGATAGTCGATGTAATAAGCATGCTCCCAAACATCAATGGTGAGCAGTGGTATGTGGCCCCATATGAGTGGGTTCACAGCATTTGTACTCTTTTCCACAGCAAGTTTGTTATCTTTCACTACAAGCCAAACCCAACCAGAACCAAACTGTGTAGTAGCAGCCTGCTCGAACTCCTCCAGAAAATTATTATATGAACCAAAATCCCTTTAAATGAATTCCTGAATCATTCCTGTGCAATCTCCCCCACCTTCCGGTTCCATGCATTCCCAAAAAGGTCATGATTCCACACCTGGGAAGCATTGTTAAAAGCTGGCATAGGATTCCCATTGTTATATGTTACTTTGATAAGTTCTTCAAGTGTAAATCCTTCTAATTCATTACCCTCGCTTTGCTTGTTTAAGTTATCCAGATAGCCTCGATGGTGTTTTCCCCAATGAAATTTCAGAGATCGACGAGTCATAAATGGCTCAAATGCATCAATTTTATATGGTGGTTCCTTCAAGCCAAATAGTGCAACTGTTGATGGGGCCATCCGAGACTTCAGCGTTGCCCCTCTAGTCTTTGTCTTGGACCGAAAAATGTTGGTGTGCAATGGACGATGTTGCAATAGCAGTGAATGCTTTTAGTGCAGGTCGACAATTTGCCATCAAAATCTCGGGCTCCCTGCAGCGTGTGTGCGCGTTCTTGCGCCATGCAACGTTGGGCTCCACGTTGTTTCACTTATGGTCGAAAACTCCACGTATGCATGCATCCATCTGTGCCGGCACCATAACATGCTGTTATAACGTTTGATAAATCAAACAACCCGCCACCGGGAGGGAAAATTTGATATAACGTTTGATAACATGCAACGTTTGATAACATGCAGCGTGTGTGCGCGTTCTTGCGCCATGCAACGTTGGGCTCCACGTTGTTTCACTATGGTCGAAAATTCCACGTATGCATGCATCCATCTGTCATGCGTTTTCGTATAGTTCGGATTTGCATTTAAATTCGACCACCAAATATATCTGCACCATTAATCCACACTTCAGCATAAAGTTATATGGTGCTAGTTGTTTGCATGGCAGCCTTATATGATTGTGAAATTATACAAGAATTGCACCGCATAGAACGTAGTTACAACGCGCCATGCACGACTTTGGACCGTTAAAAATACATAAATATATTTCCTCTAAAAGTCAAACTCCGCCCCATGCTTTGAATATAGGTCTCGATATTTGAATTCATTTGTAATACTTTATGATATCTTTCTTTTAACTTTATATGGTTTTAAACCATATGTTTGGCGCCTTGGTCTAATCATATGACATTTGAAACCGTAGCCTTAGTTCGTTGGCTTGCACCCACCGTGTAGCTAGGTTCAACCAAGATTGCTTCTTGTCTTTAATTTGTCATAGTTGTTAACACAGCGCTAAATGATTGTTGGTTCAGAAGAATGGCTTTTTTATCACTTTGAACAATCTTCAAAACAAAATGTGCTTCGCCATTACTTGACTTTGGCTTCAATGTGCACCATAACTGTGCTCCATTGAATGTGTGCTCCTTACAATGTTTTCACAGAACTTTGCTGATGTTAAAGAGTCCACGGCCACCCTCGCCCCTAGGTTCACTTACACCCAAGCCACTTTGCGTTCTTCGCCCAAAGTAAATAAGTGACCCCAGAATTAATGACATAGGTGCACATCTCAACAACTCTTGGTACCAGACCATCTCTGAAACATAGGTCACAGGAACATAATCATGAGGACCAAAACCAACGCTTCTTGTGCGTCTTACAACTTCTGCTCAAAGGATCCAACACCTCTAATATTAAAAGAATACTTATGTTGGCTGCCACCCTAAGAGGGAGGTCCGTCTGACATGCATCTTTACATCACTGCTTTCACTTTGGGTGGAATCATTTGGTGGATTTCGAACATAACTTTAGCTAGAGGTTTTCTTTGAAACCACAGTGTGGTCGACAAGCCCAAGTTCCTTAATCTCTTCAGATGCAAGAGGCTTAGTCTTATTTCTCTCTGTGCCATGACAATCATTGATGAGTTTATTTGTCGGGGATTGACCTGCATAAACACATCACATTAATTAGTTCATAGTTATTCTTCGCGAAAGGTGTCCCTAGATAAAACATATGAGACCAATGAGCATAAGAGAGGTATTCAGACAACTTGCTTAATGACCCATGGCGAGGGAGCTATTAATGATCGATACAAGACAGGTTTCTATTCAAACATATGCATGTCAATCTTATTACATAAGGTGCGACTGCGACCAGAGTGTTCGGGCACACGCTGGATGATCCTCCCCACATATGGCGTGATTGCAATAAGGACATCTGATCATGATTGCGAGACAACTCATGCGGGGTTGGGAATGGATCACTGGAATGTCATTGACTGCAGGTCAGGCAAAAGACTTTAACGCCTAGGCGAGCAGAGGGGAACCCAAAATTTTAAATATACCCAAAATTTTGGGTGGTGTTGTAGCGGCTTCTGAGGGAGGTTAGTGAGGATGGTTTCGGAGCTTATTCCACTATCTTTGGCTGAAGGCCAACCACCACCATCAGTTACATCGCAGACCCTCTCATAGACTGTGTTCTATTTGGAGCACATTTGCAGTGAGTGTGTTGCAGACATTTCAGAGGATGAACTCTCTTATGTCGGGATTAGCCTGAAATTTGGGAGAATCATTGGAGAAAGGCACGTCATCAGATTCCACCATTCAACTTTCTCCATTCCACTCCACATATTGAGTTGTTGTAGCTACCTGGAAACTCCGACATTTTTCAGTTTTTGCATATGTTATCCAATCCTTCTAGGATTGACTGGAGGTAGTGATTGGGAGGTGATATCGACTCTCCCAATGATGTATGAGCCATATCTATGTAGATCCTATGAATTTTTACACTCAGTGTAGCAGTCTCCCTCATGTGACTACGCAGTTCCTATTCATGGGCATCCTGCTATGGAGAAACATTTTGTATTATGGCATGTGTATTCATGGAAGGCTTCTTGCCTTATTATTTGATATCCATTGTATCATTTTTTTTAAAAATGCTATTTCCGGCTTATGTCTTTTGTATTCTGTATTTGCATTTTGGGTTATCTTGTAAGATTCCCAATCTTGTTGTATTTCCCTATTGGGGATATTGTCCCTTGACAACACTCTATAAACGAGTACGCTAGTGGGCCAAGTAGCTCATCCTTCTTATGAAGGTGACAAATCCGGTAAATGCGAAATGCCTTGAGTCTATCTCTAGAATAGATTTTTTTGTTGATTGACAATGTTTTTACCGAAGAACATTACATTTGGATATGCCCAGGTGGCGTTTTTGTTAACTTCTATGCCCTTAGGCAGTTATGGCAGTTATTAAGGCATCTTTCGCATCGTATACCTAAGCATGTGGTGAGCGCCACACAACACCCTAGTTTTGTAAAACAATGCCCTATATGTACATTACTGTTATATTAATAATTAAAGAAAACATTTTATGCCAAAAACGTATATAATATGGTAACCACACAATGAAATAGTTTTAAAACCTATTATTTCCTAAACAGAAGAAAATGTATATGTACAGATATTCAATCAAGGCAACAATTTTTAGTATTTAAACATGGAATATGGTGATTAATAAGGAATTTACCTAATAGCAAATAAAATAAGGTCTGTAAGGCTAGAATAAGATGATTTTGTGAATTCTCTATACAAATAAAAATGACTCTTGCAAAAGGTCCTTGATTAAAAAAAAAAAAATGATCAGTACTATCAGCTTAATCAAAGTAAAGGCAAAGTGTAGTAGCTCAACTAACTACAAATTCTACAAAATCTCTGCCTATTAATTTCTACCATGAAATTATCTTCACTTAATATAAGTTGGAGGAGGATTATCAATTTTAATGTTTGCGATGATTTGGGCTCTCCCCAGCTGGAGCTACTAACTCATTTTATCATTAGAATAAAAAATATTCAAATACTCATGACTTGAAATGGGAAATTAGTTTTTCAATCCTGCTGGAAAGCATAAAAACACGTTCTCATAATTCAAAAATATGCAGGGAAATTAACAAAATACATGATTCAATTGATAGATGCTGCTACTGATGTCCAGGAGGTGATTGTTGTTGCTACCGCTGCTGACCAGGTGGCAGAGGCGGCATGTCAGGTCTCGGCTGCATGAGGAGGAGCACCGTACATAAGAGAGGCACCACCACTGGGTGGAGGAAGGGGCATTCCAGGCTTGGGTAGAGGAGGTCATTCGATCCTTGGAATGGAAGATTTAATGTTTTCAGTGACAAGAAGCTTTATAATTTACTAACAAAAGGAAAACTAAACCCTAGGACTACAACACAACACATTCTGCGAAAGCCATAACGTTTTATGTATAAAATAGGTCTTTGAATGCATAGTCACACCTTAAACAAGAGGAGCCACAACCCTTTACTTTCGGAGACAACGCAGTAGAAAATATAACAGAATCTGGGGTGTGCGGAGCTAGGGTTTCAAACCTGCAGTACATAAATAAATTAACTATAAGTTAAACCTAGCCACTAGAAAAATAAATAAAGCATATCTCTATTCCAATCAACGAAAAATTGTTTGTCAGAGCATAGAAACCCTTTAAGGGAAAATATATCTGCAACCATGTGGGGAGTAGAAAGAATGACAACCCGAAGACTGGCATACAAAAAACGCTTCAGCAGAATTAGCACCGAACAAGCAGAGAGGCAAAATGAATTTGAATAGGTTGATTAATATTTTAGAGTAACCGCCAAATTAAATTTCCATGTGTTTTCCCTTAACATCATAAGACCGACGTTTTGGCTCCTAAAATTCTCAAGACCAACACTTGGCCCTAAATGATGCAAGACCGATGGTATCCCTAAACGTCGCAAGACAGACGTATGTCTCCTAAACGTCGGTATTCTGACGGTTTCGCCCTTAACATCGCAAGACCGACGGTATCCCTAAACGTCGCACACTGGCGTATGTCTCCTTAACGTTGCAAGACCGACGTATGTCTCCTAAACGTCGGTATTCCGAAGATTTGTCCTGAAACGTTGGTATTCCGATGATTTTCCTAAACATCGTTGTTACGACAATACTCCAAAAACGTCACTAGAGCGACGCTTGTTGGCGGGATTTTAAAAAATGAGAAAAATTGGGGAAATTTCCAACAATACGTCAAAAGTGTAGGAACTAAAGTGTCAAAATTTTGACCATATGTACTAGTGAAAGCTGACATAGCGGCGGGAGATTGAGCTAGATCATCCACAATGCTATAGTTATGGGTTGCTTTAGAATGGTTGCCTTCCCACCTGTTTGTTCCTTTAGCCATTTTTGGCAAGGGTTCAATAGGCATCTTTGATATGGTCAAAGGTGATTTTGGTGCACTTGTACTAGTCCCTGACGCATTGTTGTCTAGTGGGGTATCGTAGTTTCGGTTCCGTGTCTTAAAAAACATTTCCTCGCCAGTCATGTAGATTTCGTGGCTGTTCTTTCCAGAATCCTCGGGATATTGTTGTTGTGTGATGTCCCTTGATGGGGGAAAGGCTCCTGCATGACTATTGTCTGTTGGGAGGATCCCCCTTGTCCATGATTACTCTGTAGCTTCTTCAGCTTAGGGAGGTCAGGATAGTTTTGAGTGTAACGGTCGTACTCACCACTAATCGAACAAGAGTGGTTTGTTCGGAGAGGTGGTCTTTCGTTCTACCTCTAGGAGTTACTTGGCTCCTGGTTTTGATTTCGGTTGGAGTTGCCTCCAGCTTGAGATCATGGAGGGCGTTGTTGACTGGTGCCCCCCTGTCTAGGATTTCCTTTAGGCTTGTTTTTTCCTTTTTTCTTAACCGTGTTATAATTTGGATTTTCTTGGTTATATGGTTGGCGCAGTTGGTTTTGGGAGGGTTGCACGAAGTTCACCTGTGCGTTATTCTACATGGGCGGGTCTTGTGCTGGGGACTGAGCATAATGCGGTCCATGGTTTGTAAATGGTTGTTGGGGGGGAGCTCTTCTGTCAACTTGTCTATCTGCGTACTGGGTCCCTTGAGCCGAAGGATAGGGTCCTTCATGCTGATGGTGATACGACGACGCCCGACTGGTCAAATTTTGTGGAGGCATCTGATGACTTTGGTAGCTGGGTAGTGGTGTGTTTTGGGTAGAATCGTACATGTAACCGTGGTATTGAACGATGCTGCTTAGGTGACTTTGGGTCAATGACCCAATTAAACCATCTGCAGAGTTTGACATGCCTGGCAATTATTTGTAAGTTTGCAGGTGTGGGGCATTCAACAGGATATTGTAAATATATCCTGACTGCGTATAGATCAGCTCGAGTTGTTGGACCTTACTGATGGCGCCCTCTTCAGATATGGGCTTTTGTTGCGCCATATCCTTTGAAATATCTGCAGTGAGAGTTTTCAGGAACAGGTCTAACAAAACTCAATCGTCGAGTTTGGCTTTGCACAAACTACGACACCACCGACATTCGTGGAGATGGTCCGAGATATGGATGACGGGGGTTTGCCTAAAGTGGGTCAATAACTCCATTCCAGAATCGTGGTGGATGGGTAGCTGAAAATAGGTCAGGAACGTAGTAGCGAGGGACCTAAAGGTTCCATGTGTAGCAGAGGGCTGCTCCACATACCATTTCGCTGCTACTTCAGTTAAAGTGCGTTGAAACAATCTTAGTCGAATAGTATCATCAACGATACTTTTCGACGAACACCACAGGTGGAAAATCATAACATAATTTTTGGGGTCTTTCGCTTGCTTTCCTTCGAACTTTGGAATGCCCGACAAGAGCTTTGTGGGCAGGGGAGGCCATATGGGGTTGTGATCAATGGTTTCATTTGTCAACTTGGTTAAATTTGGTAGATTTAATGAAGGTGACTGAGAGATCTTAGCCATTGTAGCTTGTGAAAACACAATGTTCTAGTTAAGAATAAGGTTTGTTTGTGATGTACCCTATTGTGCATTCACCTGGCTTCCCGAATGGGTAGCACTCCTCTACCCTCTAGGGGTTGTGGGAGGAGTGGTGTGTGGTGACCTTGTGGAGTTGTTCACCGGTGTGGTGTTGGGAGACCGACTAGGGTTCCTAACTAATGATGCCCCAATAAATGATGAACCAATAAGGGTGGCAGTATTTCGTCTTTGACACCTAAATGGCGAAATACCTGGAACCCCTCCCAATATGCGGGGAGGTCCAAAAGACATCTAGATCAACGAGGTCCCGTTCGGTCCGTTCTAGCGTCGACTAAGTATGACTTTGGAAATATTTGAGAGGATAGAGATTATAATCAAAGGAAAATTATGATCACATACATAAAACAAAGTGAAGATTAAATAAATTATCCCTTTAGATTAATCCTTTGTGATCAGTGAATCAAAAAAATGGTTTTTTGTTGTTTGTGTATGATACTCAAATCCTAGAAGACCTAATCGTCCTCACACACTCAAATGTAACTGAGCCTTGAGAAGATGTCTTGCAAATGTTGGCACAACGTCCCGTAAGAGCTGGCGACACCCCCAGCCAACCGAAGAAAATCCACCAAGGTAAGGGTAGAGGATCTAGTGTTGCATGCACCATCACCTATAGGGAAAGGATGCCCTAGTTTTGGCCACTAAGTACCACCGTCCCACGGGAGCATTCGAGGCTTGAGCTTCTTGGTAGTTTAGCTAATAGTACCGAGTATCCGCTGGGTCAGGTAGCCCTAGCTGATACCACATGCACTGCACCTAAGCTTAACCCCCTTTGAATTAGTTCTTTGTTGTGCTTAGGTTTTCTTTTTCGTGGGCTAATAAGTGGATTTAAAAGCTCCCTAAAAAGTCAACTTCTATGTTTCAAGATGAAGAATGATCAAGGCGGCTTATTGGATGCCTACCCCCTTGATCCTAACTTAGACTATAAATTCTTTTGTGGCCCTTGTGGGGAGAATTTAGTGAGTTTTGTTAAGTTAGTTTTAGGTGTCTTTACTTTTCTTAGTGTGTGGATGTGTGTGAGAAAAAAGTGAACAAGCACATAGTTTGAACGAGTGGATATGTGATGATCCTTTTCAAAATCCCCTATTTAAACTATGTTTTATTGTTCCTTGCTCAAAAGAAAAACATGTGTGGATATGGCCGCTTTCAATTTTTCCTTGTTAATCTATGTGATCAACTATAGGGAGATGGTGAGTTGTGAATAGGGAATGTTCATATGCTTTCCTAGGATCACCGGAGGGTGAAAAGGCAGCAAAGCTTACTTTCTCTTCTATCAACAATTCAATCCTGGTCCTGAAATCCTAGTGCAAAAATTGAACTAAACTAATAACTTTTACACTAAAAAAAAGGAACCAGCTAAGCATGCGTGGACTTGGGCTAGTTACTTTGGATAATTACCTAGGTGTTTTGGTACCTAAATTTGCAAAGAATACTTTCTTCTTCTTCCTTTTTTTTTTTTTCTTCAGAATGCAAGTTAATTTTCCTCCTACTTAAATTATGTGTTATCTTTGCAAAAATCAACTTGAAATGAAACCGACACCTAAAACTACTAAACGCAACTAAAAGTGAGTCATAACAAGTTGCGAGGTACCTCAACCAGTGCTGGCATATCTATTATTGGCTCCCAGACACTCTTTACAAGCAAGAAAATATGGAATTATTGGAGAAAATTCTCATTCTGTTTTTTGTGTGCAAAAGGCTAAAATAGACGCGATTTCTGCACGCAGGTCAGCTCTGAACGCACGCCTGTATGTGAGAAATGCGCGCAAATTTCCTGCAGAGTAGTTTTTTGGAGCTCTTCAGCTTCAGCCCATCACTAGGTATGAAGCAGGAAGTGAAGGAGAGAGAGAGGGTTGTTCCACCCCAACTCCACAGCAAAGATGGAGGTCTATGCAAAAAGGCACAACCACATAAACTTGGAAATAAAATTCAGTGGAATCGCCAATCCTATGTATGTGGATTTGGTGCACGAAGAGAGGTGGTTTTTCCCTCTTAAGTTCTTGGTCACGTGCAGAAAATAGATGGAGTCAAGAAAGTTAGTGGAACATGCTAAAACATAAACATGTTTATATAGAGAAATAACATGCATATTCAAACATTAAAACTAAACTAAAACTAAAACAAATAAAACAAAAGCTATAAATAGAGTCAAACAATTTCAATAATCCAAACGGCGGAGCTTACGTCCCCTCTTATTGAGTGTTGGTAGGAAATGAGGATGAAACTTTAACCCGCTTGCCAAGGGGCCCTTGGAACTATGGAGCTCCAAGTCTCGATGCAAGGATGTCTTTACTTCCGAGCTACCTTGGCACAAATTGTCCCTCTCTCTACTATGGTGGATTGGAATTGTTGGATGGCCAACAATTGAGTCCCCTCTATCTCTACTCCGGATCACACACTGCTGGTATTGCTTGGGGCAATTTTGGCTAGCATAACAATGTGCTCTCATATTGTTCATCTCTTGGTGGCCTTTTATAGTAGAATTCAAATCCTCCTTCCCTCTATTGGTACATTGTGGATGGTGACTCAAGAGACAAGGGTGATTCCATTGTGTGCCACATTAATTCTATTATGTGCTCCCTTGAGGTCTTAAGGAGGCTTGGGCGGTTGTCCTTAGGCGGCCTCAAGTGTGGAATCAATGTCCCGGAGTGTGCCTTGTGGTCTCAGAAAGTGACTTCCGCCACTCCCAGGAGTGCGCGCATTTTTTTATCAAAATGCGCATTTATCAAAGATTTTTGCGCATAAAAGCAATTTTGACTGATTCTTCTTGTACACAATTTGATTTTCCTTTCAAACCTTAGAGATTTTTAAATATTTCAAATTCTCTAATGTCTCTTAGCCTTGTAAATCCTTTTGTGTGACATTAAATAATGTCGTCTTTTCTTGTACAATTTTCAAGTGATAACAGTCAGGTTTTAACATATTCAATTACGCCTGAACCACGCCCTATGGGCACATTCTGGGCAACCTTTCCTCTGTGAGTTAGGTGGTGAATCCATTGAGTCTTAACCGTGAATGGGTCATTGTTTGGCACATCTTTTGGGATGGTGGAAAGGTTCTAAGCGATAATGGGTGGGATGAACCCCTGTCTGGGTCGAGGATTTATGTTAGCTCTGGTCGGGATAATCATGAGAATAATGTGTCGGGCCCTTCCCAGGTCATCGGGTCGAAGTCAGGTCAGTGCACCCAAGTCAATAACCATGATGTTGGTCAACCCTATATTAGAGGCTCAGCCTGTCTGCATGTCATGAATGAGACATGGGTTCGAGAGAAAGAACCCATGCATGTATCTTGGAATGATGTTGATTGTTTTTGCGATGAATGGAAGGGAAGCTCGGCTCAATTTCTGGAATTACGCTCCTATGTTGCTACTTAGACACATAACCAACTTGGAAAAAATTCCCATCGGTTGACTTACCCTCCGGAAAACCCTAATCCTCTGCCTAGCTCATCTGTCAATAAGAAAGTTGATATGGCTCGGTCCAAAAGCCCGGCTGTGAGAGGTTGAGGCAGAAAAAAGAAAAGGGAAAGATCCCGAGGGACATCCCAGTTCTTCCTCGGGCAACCTAAGAGTTAGGAGACCCACTGTTAGTATCATTCACGATGCTGCAAAGGCATATAATGAGAACACCACCAAATAGATTCAGGAATTGATAGAAAAATGGGAGGCGGGACTAAACCCGCGCGCGGGTTGTGGAAATTCAGATAGGAGAGGAATGGAGGGCCCACACGCTGGAGCCACAGGAAAACTCGTGGTCGAGTAACACAATTAAAACAAACCCTATTTCTCTATTGGTCCATGAAAGGAATCCTAGGCATGGCCCTGGAACAGATCTCCATGAGCCTGGCTACGATCGTACAGGACTTTCCAGATTACAGAAAATAATTTGATAAACTCAAGTTCCAGTTACAGAAGTAGGATGGGCACCTCTAGCGCATTGAATATCATCTCCCATGCATCCTTAATCCAAATGAACTCTCGGGAACTTCTATTCAGGACCCGACACCGATAGAATCTGCCTCGAATGAACAAGCAGATTAGTTTATATGATGTTTACTGTTGTTGTTGTCTTTTTTACTGTTTATATGTGGATAGCGTTTAGTTTTATATGTATAGACAGTCATTTCAATAGGAAAGTAGATTATAGAATATGTATGAACATCCAGTCGTTTCTAGCTTGGTTTCATAGATTCATAACTTGTTGTTTTTGGATGGCATGCCACGCCATCAGGTGGCCAACAAACTTGGTTTCCCACTCAGGACAAGTTGAGGCCACCTAACAATATCCATCTGGTTGTAACTTGCTGATTAAAATTAATGAAAATGGAGGTAATACCAAGCTTACAAAAAAAAAAAAAAATCACTCTCGGCTTGACCAGGAGCCTCCCTTTAGTTTACATATATGATCTTTTCTATATGCATAAAAAAAATTATCTTTCTCCTTTGAGTTTGTTTTTCCTCTATCTCCTTAAGATCCAAATGGTCCATTTTACCTGTCAAAGAAAGAACAAGACAAAGAATCATTTTAAAATATTTTTTAAAACCAAAATCAAATATTAAAACCAACCTAAATATAATTAAAAAAAAAAAAATACTAAGTCAAACTATATTAAAAACAAAACTAAATAAAAACTAAACAATAAATATATATTATATTATATTAAAATAAAATAATATACACATATTATAAGTGAAAACAATTTAAACTAAACAACTATTTTAATTATATTATTACACAAAAATAGTTTTATTCCAAATAAACAAAACTAAGTTTAAAAAAAATTGTTTTGAATAAAACAAAAATTAAGGAAAACTTTGTCCTGCGCAAGCGTAACCAATGAAAACACTTCCAAAAGAACCGAGAAATTCTTCCACGTAGTGGAATGGATTGTAAAAATTCTAGCAAGGAAGATAATTGGGGTGGTTGGTGAAAAAACCCATGTTCCAGATTTGTGAAATCCATCCTGGTTGGGCCAGAAATTGAGCTAGAAAATATGATTTCGCCCTTGTAATTTTGCCCCAACTTGCTTTTTTGTTGTGTGGTTGATCAAGTCCTGCAACAAACAAGCAACAAATTAGTTATTGAAAACCAACAACTTTAACAATAACATCAATTTATCCCCAAGAGTTAGCTCAAATGGTTGAGTCCCCATTGTTAAGTACTTTTCCAATTGGGAGGTCACAGGATCAAATCTCCTTGACGCCCTTAGGGTTAGGCCTTGCGTGTAAGGCCGATGGTTAGATCCCCTCGGGAGGGTCTACCGAGATTTTTCTGTGGACATGGTGGGTACATATGTGTGCGGGCACATTGGATTCATGAACCACAAGTGAAAAAAAAAACAATAACATCAATTTAAAACTAAAATCAGAGCAAATGAATATATTAATATTTGGTTTTGGTGTTTGCAGGTTGCATGGTCGTTTTGATAATTTTGTAATGAAAATAGAATATATGTTCAACGTATTTCAGTTATGAATCTATTACATGGTAAATTAATGAGACTCAAAGGAATATTCTGGGACTAGGAACACAATAATAAGGCACTATTATTAGCTACCTTGTCTAAGTTTGAGAAATAATTGGAATCCATTGGTTATTCAATGAATCAGAACAATCATAAGGCCTCACTTCTGGACAAGATACATGACCTGGAGAGGAGAAAATGTCATATACTAATTTTCAAGAGGCCACATGGAGGTTGAAGATCTGGGATACTTGATTATACGTTGGGGACCAGAATACATTTTTCTTCCATCACTATGCTAACCAACGAAGAAATGTGAACCCCATTTAGGAAATTCCCTCTGCTGCTGCAGGGGGGAGCATCTATAGCACACAGGATATTCAAAGAGAGGTTGTCATCCATTTCGAAAATATATTTTCCTAGAGGTTCAATGTTGACGCAACGGATTTGATATGGGGCGTTGAGTCATTGCCTATCATGTTCACTCCAGAATTGAATGTGGATATATTCTAGCCTATCACCATAGAAGAAATCTTGGTTGTTCTTAAATATTTCTCCAAGGTTAAATGCCTTGGCCCAGACAGTTGGACGGTTGAATTGTTCTTATATTTTTTGATATTATGAGTGGTTATCTATTGAAGATGGTTGAGGACCCTCGTACTCAAGGGATGTGGATGGTTCTCGAGCCATTAATTCTACATTCATTGCCTTAAATCTGAAATCCTCCCCGCCCACCTTCTTTCTATATTTTCAGCCCATCTCCCTCTGCAACATCACTTATAACCTTATATCCAAGATCATTTCCATCACAACCACAATGCCTCCAACAATTTAATTTTCTTCCCAAGCGTCAGATACATGATGCAATTTCCATTGCACAAGAAAGGTTGCATTCAATTCACTCTCAGAAGCTGAAGGCTTTGATTATGAATCTTGACCTTCATAGGGCATATGATTGTGTGGATTGGTCGTTCCTAAGTATGATTCTCGTCAATATTTGTTTGTTTGCAAGGATTGTTGACTGGATTATGATGTGTGTGGACTGGACCAACTTTGTGGTTCTGATCAACGGATTCCCGATTCTAATCAATAGATTCCCATAAAAAAAAATAGGGATTCTTAGAGTCTGAGGCAAGGATGTTCTTTGTCCGCTTTGTTGTTCACTTTGGTTATGGACTGTTTGAGTCAGAATATTAGACTAGCTCGGGACCTAAGTAATTTCCATGAACTCAGGGTTTCTCGAGCTATCTACACTTCACATTCTTTCTTTGTTGATGATATCTTTACATTTGGTCAATTGGATGAGGAGCAGTGGAAAAATAATTTTCATATCTTTTTTAGATTCTGAGAGGCTTCTGGTTTGTATATCAATGGATACAAATTAGTCATGATATATTTGGATGGTGATTTTAGCATTGTTTAACACATTGTTGACATTGTTGACCGGTTTGGGGTTAAGATTTCACACATACAAGATGGTTTCTCATACCTTGGTTTTAAACTAAAGTCCAATGGCTATAGACTTGTTGATTGGTCCTGGATTTTGGAGAAATTCCAGAAGAGGCTCAATAACTAGACACATCAATGGTTATGTCTAGGGGCAAGCTAACCCTTATCCAATATGTAGTACAACAACTAGTTTTTTATTGGATGGATATATTTTATGTTCCCCCGAAAGTAGATCGAGGCATAAAATTTAATATCGCTTGTTTTCTTTGGTCTGGTGCAAAAGGGATTTAAAAATTCCATCTCGTCAAATTTGATTTTCTAACCAAGACCAAGGATGTTGGAGGAGGGGGAATATTAAACATCAACCTTTTTGGTTGGGTTCTACTTATGAAGATCATATGGAGATGTTTCTCGGGTACAAGAATTTGGCAAGACATAATGTGTGATAAGTATTTTAAGAGTGCACATATATCGCTAATTACCTCATAATGGACTCCCTTGGTATTAAATCAGGTTCATATATGTGGCTTAGTTTCTACAAAGTGAGTAAATATTTCCTTTCAAATATGAAATCATCCTTTGGTGGTGGTAATAAGATTCTCATAGGCATCGATGACATTCTGGGAGTGGGGGATCCTAAGTGCGGTGAATATATTCTTGCTACACTCTAGAGGGTTATTTTACTTGGATCAAGTTTTTTATTTCAGGAATGAAATTTTTTTTCAACCATCTAGAAGAAGGCCACTGAGCTCATACTCCATGGGGTGGATGAAAATAATTGGAACACTTATATTCTGCAACTTCAGTTGGCTAGATTATGGAGGAAACTAGGGGTGATTTTATTGCTTCAATTGGGCTCCTTCGAGATGGGGTTGTGATAATTTTTGATGCTTATAAACATTTCTCCCATGTTAGATATCTTACCTTTGGTCGATGTTAGTTTATTTCCTATTGGAAATGGTTGGTAGGTGCCTCTTAAGATTATTTTGTTTGGATGGCTCACCTAGAATAATCATATTCTCATGTGGGATAATCTTTCCAAACAAGGCTTCATCGAGCCAGGATGGTGTTCGTTGTGTAAAATCAGTCTAGATAGTGTTTAACACATATTTCTACTTTGCCCCTTCTCGAAGGCGATATGGAGTTTTCTAATTACTCATTTTCTCATCCCTGCACCTTTTTCAGAAAAGAAAAAAACGTTGTTTGTATTAGGTAAACAGTACATAATCAAATACATAAGTCATCTGGCATCAACCTAGAAATGATTCTAGGATCATCAAAGGACATGAAAAAACATTAACACCCATCCCATGGATGCCTCCCACAGGAGGAAAGCATAATGAGGATTGCGCTAAGGATAGGAGATCCAAAAGCGCCAATCAGCAAAAGAAAGGAAAATACATAGACATATCCACAGACAAATATCTACATCATTCCGTTAACATGATAATAATATAAGGAGAAAACCACCAGGACTAATATCCAAACAAAAACCAGAAAAGTGAAATTTCGACCCTAGGATCATATAGATTGGGAGACCACTTGGATAGTAGCCTGAGGTCAGTGCTTGGAAAATAAATGTTGAGATTCAACAAAGATGATGAAGCTTAGTGAAAATGATCACCTTCCTTAAGTGGGCATGTAGGCTATTTTTAGATTATGTATATTTTTAGACATGGTGATCATATTTCAGAAGTTGCAGGATGCTATTTGTGGATGGTTGATCAAGTTGGAAAAATAGATGAAATTCTATTTTTTAGAATATTGGGCGAAGTCTATTTATAGATCGTCGATCTAAAAATAGAAGTGTCGATTATTATTAGCTCTTAATAATAATCCGACAATAAACATCAACTTATTCTCTTGGAGCACTTAATTTCAGTGCATAGATTTGGAAAATCAGTGGGCTGAAGGAATTATGCAATTCCTAGGGTTTAATGGTGGTTCATGCATGGAGGACTCAGTTAGAACTAAAGTGGCAAAGTTATGACAGAGTTGGAAGAGTAGTTCATGGAGTTGTATTCAGTTTAACTCAGGCTTGTGGAGTTAAACTCGGTTGGCTTTAGTTGTATCTTGTTTAACTAAAGAATACACTGGCGAGAGTTTAGTGAATTAATTGATTCAATTATTCACCATTAATAACTCACTACACTAATCCTTGGAACAAATACGATTAACTACGGTGCATATTGACAATGGAACCCGGTGGAGAGAGGTAGGTGGGTGAGATGGACTATCCGTTGTGACTATAGTGGTGTGCAATGCATCATTTTATTAAGTATTTAAAGAGGCTTAAGGTCAGAAAAGGCCAATTCGAATTCATTTAGGGGTCTTCTTCGAGCGGGGATTGTATTTGTATGAGATTTTTACATGATCTCCATGATACATAATATATGATAGTTGGGGTTTTCAACTTCAGGCTTTCCCGTTAAACAACTATGTTATGTGCGATTGTTTTTATTGCTTCATGTATTTGCAATTGATTTTAATTTACGCAGAAGATTAACAGTGGAAGGATTCTGTATTTAGCAAGAAGATAAATATTGTTAGATCAAGAGAATCTGAATATATGCATGCATCTTGTATATAATTCCTACATGATATTGGAGCAATGTTAATTCTTGAAGATTTCAATTATGAAGAATTGTTGAGTTTGTGCTGGTGGACAATTCAAATTTGCTGCAGAAAATTCTTGGTGCGATAGTTGAGTATTCATTGAAATATCTTTCAAGGGGTTGCGATTGGAGTATGCCCTTGAGGGTAGCTCAAATTACATAGCCTAGAAGGACAGGATGGAGACAGTGCTTGAAGATAATGGACTGAAGGATTTCATCGATAGCGATGTTCCTAAGCCTACTTCTAGCAATGCTGCATTACTTGACGCATGGAAAAAGAAGGTAGCGAAGACAAGAAGAATTATGTTTGAAGGTGTGAAATACCATATTGTGTCAAGCCTTCACAAGAAAGCCACTCCATTTTTAATGTGGAAGGCTTTGACAGATATTTTCCAAAGTAGCAGCGACCATAGGAATTTGGCGCTGAAAGATAAGCTCAGAAAAATCAAAATAGAGAAGGGCAACAATATTCCAAAATATCTCACGAAGTTTTTCCAATGTAGGGATGAGCTAGGGAGTGTGGGAATTATAGTTGCAGATGATGACTTGGTGAGCTTGGCTCTCCTTGGGCTTCTGAAGAGGTTTCATAGCTACGAAGACTCTGTCAATGGATGGGAGAAACCGCCGGATTGGGACTGACTTTGGTTGGATCTTGTGCGGGAGGAGATAAGACGGACTCTCTTAGGGATAGTAGCTTCATCGAAGAATGATGATAGAGAATTGCGCTGGCTTCCAAAACGGAAAGGAAAGTTTAGAAATTCCACTCCAAATCCCAGAAGCTAAGCCAAAGCGGGTTGTCAAAGTGGAAGTGTTTTCATTATCAAAGACAGCAAGGCATTTCGCCACTAAATACCCCTGAGAAAAAGAAAGAACAAGAAAGGTTGTTGGTACGTAGTGAGGCATATCGCAATTTGAACTTGATTTCTCTTTGATCGCATGCTTGGTTTCAAGCTCAATGGGATCGGTGTGGTATCTTGATAGTGGTGCTTCCTTCCATATGACGGGAGACAAGGAGTTGTTTAGTGACTTGGATGAGAAGGATCTCCAAATGCATATAGAGATGGGCGACGATGGTAGATACAGTGCAACCGACATTGGAACCATTACCTTTGAGAGGGAGTTAGGTAAACCATTTCTGTTGAAAGATGTTATGCATGTTCTAGGTCTGAAGAAGAACTTGGTCTCGGTCACAATGTTGGAAGACAGAGGTTATGACGTTGTTTTCAGCGAGGAAAAAGCTTTCCTGCGACAAAAAACAACAGGTCAAACCAAGAGGATAGGGATTCGAGTTAAGAACCTCTACAAGCTAGAGGTATATGGCTACGCTGCAATGATGTGAAAAGCACAAGAATTGGTGAGTCGGGATGAGGGCGAATTATGGCACAGGAGATTGGGCCATCTTCACCATGGCGCCTTGAAGATTTTGCAGCAGATTTCTACTGGACTTCCCAAGGGTACTCTTGTGCAGTCAGATCAGTGCAAGGGATGTACTATGGGTAAGTTCTGTAGTATGGGTAAGTTTGTGAAGACCACCTTTCATGAAAAGGAGAACCGTGCTTCGGTGATCCTAGAGAGAATTCACATAGACGTGTGAGGACCATTCTTGGTTGCTTCAATAACAAAACACTGGTATTATGTTATTTTTGTTGATGACTATTCTTGTAGATGTTGGATCTTCTTCATGTAGAAGAAGGATCAAACATTCTCAAAATCTTGTGAGTTTAAAGCATTGGTGGAGAAAGAGTTGGGGAAGCAAGTGAAGGCTCTGTAGAGCGATAATGGTGGTGAATATATCTCAAACGAATTCAAAGACACGTAGCAGGAACTCAAGAGAACTCATGGCAGCCTCTAGCCACGATAGAATGGGGTCACATAGAGGAAGAACGATGATCGTGGGTCTTGCATAAGCTATGCTTGTGACCAGGGAACCCTCTGCCGTGCACTTGTAGGCGGAAGCATACAGCAACATGGAACATGTGCAAAAATGAATTTGTATATAGAGTACTTGGCCTGAGTACACTGAAGAAGCTTTCTTTGGTAAGAAGCCTAATATTTCATTTAATTTTGGCTCTGTTTATTCATGTGACGAAGGGCATGAGGAAAATTTGGAGCCGGCTATGAAGTTGGGATATTTGTGGGGTACACAGAAACACCCCATAATTATCCTGTGTATTTTCCAGACTATGGTGTGACAAGATATAAAATTCAATGAGGTGAAAGCCATGAAGTTTTCGCTTGAGATGGAGCTACACATGGATGCAGAGGAGGAGCTACTTGTTCCCAAAGATGAGCCTCTAGATGTGGATTAGCCACAGGAGGAGATTCATGGAGTGGAGGAGTCCACTCATGCATAACCAAACATTAGAACAGGTAGGAATCGTACCACAAAAGCTGAGAGACTAAAGCTTGATGCGACATAGAATGTAGGAGTCCCTACATCACAGTGCAGATAGAGAGAGTCACCTGACCATTTTACTGCATACATGGATCTTATGAGCAAGTGTGTCGTGACAAAGCCATATTCTTTTGAAGAAGCAGTGCAGGAGCCCACATGGGTAGATGCCATGGTGGAGGAGTATGACTCCATTGTCAGAAACAATGCTTGGGAGATTTTTCCAAGGCCGGTGGGAAAATCAATTGTAGGATCAAGATGGATCTACAAGGTAAAGCAAGCTGCTGATGGGAGTGTTGAGAAGTATAAGGCAATATTTGTTTCCCGGGGCTTCTCACAGATTGAGGGGATTGACTATGAAGAAACCTTTGCACCTGTCGTACGGTATTCTTCCATACAGACCATCCTTGATCTCTCAGCGCAGATGGGTTGGCACATTCATCAAATGGATGTGAAGACTGTGTTCATTAATGGGATCATTGAAGAAGAGGTGTACATTGGCGACACGAAGGATTGAAATCGCCAATATTGAGTCGCATTTGTGCAGGCTCAAAAGAGCGATGTATGGGTTGAAACAAGCACCTCGTGCTTGGTACACACAGATAGACAGTTATTTCACCGGTCTTGGATTCACCAAGAGTGAGGTGGATCCGAACCTATACCAGATTGTGGTGGAGGGTAAGTTGCTGATCATTATACTTTATGTAGATGATTTGATTTTGACGGGTGATGAACAATTGATACTCTCATGCAAGGCTGATCTTGGAAAGGAGTTTGAGATGAAGAACTTGGGCCTCCTTGATTATTTCCTCGGATTGGAAATTTGGCAGCACAGTGATGGATTCTTTGTGTCTCAAGGAAAGTATGCCTAGGAGATACTGGAGAAGTTCAACATGCATGGCTACAAGCCTATTGACACTCCTCTTCCTTGTGATTGGAGGAAATAGGATGCTACATCGGCAAAGGCAGTGGATGCCACTGTTTATCGACAGTTGATGGGGTCGCTTATGTATCTAGTCAATACACGACCTGACATATGCTACGCTGTTAACCAGCTTTCACAAGCTATGGTTAAGCCTACCAAGATCTTTTGGAAGAAACAAGCATGCCGGTATCTGAAATAGTAACCGAGTATGTATAGTGAACAGACGGATGAGTGAAGTTGCATGGCTTCACGGATGCGGGTGGGCAAACGACAGACAGAAAAGAGCACATCAGAGGGTTTTGTTATCGGATCTACAGCATTTTCTTGGTACAACAGGAAACAAAGATCTGTGGTACTCAGTTCAATGGAAGCAGAATACGTGGCAGCAAGTCAAACTGCATGTGAGGCTATCTGGATGAGGAAGATCCTGGTCGGTTTGTTCGGTTCTCATTTATATCCTACAATGATACATTGTGATAATCAGAGTTGCATTAAACTCTTGATTAATCATGTGTTTCATGATAGATCTAAGCATATTGATATCGGGTATGATCATCATATCAAAGATTGTGTGCAGTGGAAGATCATGTTGCTTCAGTACATTCCTACGAAAGATCGGGATGCAGATATTCTGACGAAGGCGCTCAGCAAGATAAAATTCGAATACTATAGAGGCAAGATCGGGGTGAATGTTGGAGCAGGGTCTCCTACAGAGTAGTAAGCTGAATTAGATTTTGTATATTTTTTATTAAATATAGTCTAAGCCTTGAGGTTTCGGAGTAGGTCAAAGCCCATGGTGTAATAGATTCGAAAGGGTATACCTAGAGTTTGCAAACCGCAAACCACGGTTGCATACCATTGGATAATAGGCTTAGATTGTTATAAATAGAGGAACATTTTGAATTGTAAGGTAGTAAATATGATAAGCTCTTGATGCGGGTATTTATTAAGTGAATCTGTTTGGGTTTAGGGGAGAGGAATCTTGCGGTGTGATAACGGAGATCCCAAGTCCCTGCGATCTTGCTCAAGACAAGATTGAAGTTCATGGAATTCAACCTCCTTTTGAAAGGCCTCTCTCTTCCAAAACTTCCATAGTTTGGCCCATGCATACAAGAGTGTTGGTACCCTCTTTCCATCTTCAGAAATATTTTTTGTATGTAGAGATATTAAGAAAATGTGAAATAAAGAATGGCTGAAACATAGTGATCTTCAAAAAAAGTTTTTTTATTGTTTCCTACTACAAAGGGAGGCATTCATGAAAAAGCGCCCCTAACCTACGAGTTTGCGATCCATCTTAAGACTCAATGAGTCTCAAAAGGAAGTGTTTGAGATTATAAAATTCTCCTCAGAGTCTATATTTGGTAGAGAAACTAAGTATTTTTAAATGTGCATGCATCCTTCACTACAAAAAATAAGTATTGAAAAATGGGCTAATTCTTCAGGCTGGTTGGATTCTGATAGTAGCATTGCTAGTGATATAATTGCAATGGTGGACTAAAGAATCCTTGACATGTTGTCCCTTTATGTGTTGAATAAGGAGAAGTTGCTCGTTTTTAGTCAGATCCTATCTCCTTTGGCCTTATTTGAAATTATGATTACTAACAATCGGAACTCGATTAAAGTTGTTGAAGTACTAAGGCTTGATGGTAACACTTCTATAGAAGATAGGGAAATAATTCTTCAACAATTCCGATGATGAAAGGGTTTTGTTTGCTTCAATTAGGGCATGTGGAGAAGGCACTAATGTAACAAATTATAATAAAGTTTTCATCCTTGATATTCCATGGAATCCCTCTCATGAGATGTATGACCAACAAGGGAAGAGCGATGTCCAATGGCATACAAATTTTTTTTGCCAAGCTTCAATACCAGAAGCAGCTTCTCGCTTGCCAGGTAAGACTCCAAACTGTTTTCTCTTTAGTAATTTCGAAAAATAAATCTCTGTTTGATTGGTTAAAACATAAAAGGTTTCTTTATATATTTTTCTATCCTTAATTTCAGCACAAGATTCTTTTTAAATACAATCATATTATGTACAAGTTTAGGTCTTAGGTCTTTCTGCATCTTGCTTGATTTACATTGTGCTGGCTGGGGGTTTTCATAAGTTATTTTATATTCTCTCAGTCTCTCTGAAAGCTTTTAGGATGTGTTCACATTGAATGCTCACGTGAAATTCAACACAACCATCCTTTGCTAGAGTATTGTGTTTCAATTGTGGTGTTGTGAGACAACTCTGGAAGAGCTCTCACATATATCTAATTTACTTAACATAAATGTTCTAGGTTTGGTTTGTTTTTTTCCAAGAAATGGAGTGCAAATATTACATAAGTTTGTTTTTTATTTTTTGATTTGTTCTAGAGTCCTTTTTAATTTGTTTGAAAGGAAGGGCCACGACAACATAATGTATATTTTATGCACGTGATGGAACTGGAGACAAATGGAAATGTTCATGATGACAGAAATGTCGATGATGTAACTCTCGATTAGTCATCCAAACTTGTACAATCACCTTCCTCTTGGTATTTTGAATTTGAGAAATAGAGAATGCAAATATTTGAACTCTGGGACACCTGCAACGTCTCCTTAGTTCACATAAATCATTTTTTACTACTATTCAAAGGTGATCCTTCAGATGAAATATACATGGAGGTAGAATTAAAGAGGCTGTCATTCCTTCATAAACGTTTCTCTCATAGGGCTGGTAATATCCCTGCTCATGATGACGATCAGACCACTTCTCTGGCTTCTAGGTAAATCCCTTCCCTTTTTTTAGCAGCTGTATATTTGATTATAATAGCCTTTGCCACAAATTTTATTGTATTGTATATTGATAATGTAATATGCATGATATTCTAATAATCCTTCCAAGTGTTTGCACCAATCCACATGAAAAATAAGTTGTGGATTTTGCAGTATTCGAGCTTTGAGGCGTGAAAGAGAAATACTTGCTAGGAAGATGCAAAGGAAATTAATGGTTGTTGAGAGAGAGACCTTATGTGAGAAATGGGGTGTTGTCTTGGACACAAAGCAGAGGAAATGGAAATTGGCTCAGAGATTATGGACAGATACCCAAGATTAGGTCCACATCCAAGGCAGTAGTAATATTGTTGAGAAGCTTGTCGGATTTTGGGAACTAGGACGAGCATCAAAAGAGATGTTTGAGCTTAGCTTTACACTTGCGAAGAACAACCAGAGGTTATCGTCCTCTGGGTGGAATATTATCTCAAATATCTTGAGCTTTTAAGCTGTATCTTAGGTCTTGTGCTTAAACTAAGAGCATTGTGCATTTATTCTTCTCTCTTTATTCTATTGCTTGTTTTGATA
Source organism: Pinus albicaulis (assembly GCA_034641835.2). Classification (NCBI taxonomy): domain Eukaryota; kingdom Viridiplantae; phylum Streptophyta; class Pinopsida; order Pinales; family Pinaceae; genus Pinus; species Pinus albicaulis. The sequence goes on from JAXQQM020073236.1 coordinate 74,492, forward strand.
AAGAAAATTGTTTTATTCCTGCAGTTGTAATAACACGCTTCCACAAATAATTGTTTGAATATGTATATGTGTAGTTTAGCATATATGATTAACTTCTGTCTTGGTACTGAGTCAAGGGTACCAACGACTTGTATACAAAATTTATATGCAAAAATATAAAGTTATAATGTAAAATGATTCCTAACGAGGGCCCAAGGCCAAGACCCCGCTAGTGAATGTGTATCATTTAGACCATGAAATATGATGTTAATAAGGCCTGGGTGAGGCCTGTGATAATGATGTGAATATGTCAGTGTCCTTGATAAATTAACATACGCAACATAGAATAGCCAAGGGGAACATGGGAACGAACATGGGCTGACAGATGGCAAATGGATAGAGTGAAGATGAGGGGCACATGAATTTCCCCTGCTGACTCAAACATTATATACCCCCTTTACGAAGTAATTCAGTATTAGAGAAAGGATACCTAGCTATCTATGCAAATTAGGTTTTTATGTGGTGACAACTAGCCTACCCCGCAAGGGGGATATAAAATGGCAAATTTGAACTGGAGATGGAATTATTTGTCATTGTTCTTCTCCATCACTTGGTACGCATTCCCTCATGGAATTTTCTACACATCACGGGTATCTTGTGTTACTATGAGTGCAATGTCATTATGCTAGAGTGTTGTGTTTTGGAGAGTGGAAATTGAAGAAGATTCTTTTCCTGTGTCATTCCATGACCCCAACTAGGGGGGCTATCCTAATGGATTGCCTACAGCTGGGAGGAAAATCGTTCCTTGACATCCATTCAATGTGGTTCAACTCTGGTGACAGAAAATTTTAATTTTTGCAACTGCTATGTTATACCGTTGTTATAATTAGTATATTTACACTATGGACTAAGCCACGACATAATTATTTACTGAATTTCGTGAGTTAAGTGACATAGATAGCATGAAACTGCAATAGAAGGATGTAGAATTTGGTTGAAATCATGGGCCCATGCTTTGTATGTTCTTAGTCCATAGTTCTGTAGGATTAAAAGTAAAAAATTCAAGTATTAAGTGCCCCATCCTGTTGATGGAGCTATAGAGGAGGTCAGGTACACCACAAAGTGGTATCGGAGCCTCCAGGTTTAATTCATTGGACCTCTGGGATACTGGTAAATGGTTTGACAAAAAATGTGGAATGAGCATCTAGCACACACTGCTTACCAATTGGTTGTTAAAACATGTGAACTGAATTGGTGTCTGAACCAGCCAGTTGTGGAGAATCATAAACAATGGCATTGTATTGAAACCCTTTGCTGTTACATATGGTTCCATGCTCTCTAATTATAAAACTGTCTATTTGGAATAACTTACAAGGAGATACTGTTGAATAGTGTAATTGTAAATAGACTGAACAAATGTGCCTATTCGTGTTATGAACTTAAGACTCCGTGACCAAAGAACAGAAAGAGGATGATCTATTATGTCACCATTGTCAGTCATGGATAGAAGCTTTGATTGACTCCACTTGGTGGTAAATTAGGATATCTCATTAACATGTATGCCTAGTGCCAAAACCTGGTTGATACACACACCCGACTTGACAAAATGTGTTAAGAAGAAATGTTACGTAGTGGGTTTTGAATGCACATAGAACAGAGCAGAGTGCACGTGAGTGTTCTTGCTGTGTTTCTTCACCTTTCTGTCAAATGAATCATCAACAGTGAACCGAGAAATGTTGATGCAACCCGAGGTCTTCACCGATCACAACGGCACAATTCTACACACTGGGAATAAATGAGCTGAAGTCGACCATGTGAGAAATCGTTGGATTACTGGGCAATGATGTTTCCCGTTAACCAACGCGAGACAACCCACCGATAATGATAATGAGTGTCAAGGTGCCCCAGTACAATCTGACAAGTGTGAATGAATGAGTTGAAGTCGAACACTTGAAAGAATCTACCAATCAGGAGGCAATGATGAATCCCCAATGTCGATAGCGAAGAGTCTGCCACTGATGACTGCAAACCCTAAGGTACTGACAAAAAGACTCTAGACCTTATTCCCAGAGCAATGAGTCGGAGTCGATGGGAAAAGATCTACTGGAAGGAAGACATTAAGGCATCCCACATCAGTCCAGTGCGAGTGTAACCCACAGGCCAAGATTTGGAAGGAATCGGACGAAGTAGAGTGATGGAACCAAAACCGAAGTACGTTTCCGACATGCACAAGATGAAGCTAGCGCATGGAAGAAACCCTCTAAACCAACCAATAATGAAAGCTGACACAGAGGCGAGAAATCCACCGATAGGGTCAAATGGAAATCAAGGTACTGCACGAATCCCAAGTGTGATAATGTATGTTGACGTCGAACACAGGGGAAACCACTCAGTCAAAGACCCATAATGATGATCAAATGTTGAGCACAAGGTCACCTATCAATGATGGAAATAGGGCCAGGGTGCGGCTCTAGGTTTTCTCTCAGAGCAATGTGTCGTAGTCGATAAGAGACAAACCCGCTAGCAAGAAGTCAATGGGGACCTTCTCAAACTAGCACGAGCAGAAGACCAAAACATCTGATGTGATAGAACAAGATACTGACAAGACCGGGAAGGCCGACTGAATAATGAGTCAAGAGACACCGCAGAATGGCCGACTCTGGTTAGACTTCCCTTGAACAAAAACACGACTCATGATGACCATGGCAGTAAAAAGTGACACTGTATAAGTCTGTTATGCAGGAGGCAGAACAAACTCTCCATATGATTGGAAGAGATAACCAACCGGGGGAGGACTAACAAGTGAAACAAGGTAAAGGCTGAACCTAGGTCAAAAACTAAAACCATCCCAAATGTAGGAAATATATATAAGTATATGTGCTTTGTTCAAGGGCGACAAACTGACTCTGTATTGCCATCAAAACAACGAAGATACATCCCGTTCCCGCTCTTTTTGTTATATTTGATTTTTTTGTCTTTTTCATATAATAAGCCTGAAAAAGAATAAAAGAATGCTATGATACAATGGATAGAACGAGTATCAAGAAACAGATGCACTAGTTCCCGGGATTGGAACGATCCTATGCTCAATGCAAGGTGGCAGAAACTGGTAAGCGATACTCAGAGGAATGTTCCATCCATAGGTAAAAAGGGTGTCAAGTCACGATAGCTAAGTGCATGCAATGGTTAACTTGTAAAGATAGACAAGGTCAAAAGTTGTCTTAAACATTGAGTCCGAATGAAGCCGGCTAAAGGCCAGGATAAAAAAGTAGCCAATATGCAATGCAGTAATACAACTCAACAACACCAGGGAGCCTCTAGGGTAATAGCCAGAAAAATGATAGTGAAGAAGAGGAAGAATGAAGCTTCAACACATAATTCATGGCGGGACTAAAGAGGACTCTCGAGCCTACATAAAACGCAGCATGGGCAACAAGTGATAGCGAGGAACTAACTAAGAAGCCCATGTAAAGGAAGGCTCTACCATCAAGTCATGATTGAATAATCGGCGAGTGAAATGGGTGTAATAGTCATGACCTGATGGGATCGACCCTATGGAAAGTGATCAGTATGGAGGCTAGTATGCAAGATGCAGCGGAAAGTGATTTCCCTAACCTATATGCCAGTGAAGATCATATACCTGCCGTGAAGAGTCAGTAATCATGGATCAAAAACTGGGAAAAATCTCAAATTCGTCAAAATGTACCTGAAAACATACCAAACTGGGCACTTCCTAGCATCCGGGTTATGCAGCTTAAGATAGATCGAAAAAATAAGCATAACAAATTTTTGCGAAAATTTTCAACTTTTTTGGACATAAATAGACAAATTACCTCATATTTGGTTCATTGTTACATTGCTGATTTGGAAAAAAGTGCTCTGGAGAAAAAAACTTCTTTCGTCAAAACAGGAGCAACCGACCATCAAATCACACCGAATTTGTCAGGTAAGCTCATCAACCATCCTTGCTATTCATTTTGTCTGTTCATAAATTAAAATTTAGTAATTTTCACCATAGAATCTCTTGCTAAAAATCACGGGTTTGCGCATACGCGGGTTGGTAATGATAAAGTCGTGTATACACGCAACTGTGCACAAATAAAGTCGCGTATGCGCAGGCCCAAATGAAAAATGCATAGCTAATGAAGGAATTATTGAAATTTTGCAGGATGACCATATCATGGAGAGAGCGTCAACACAGTGCAATTGATCAAGAAGTCATGCGAGATCAAGCATCACTAAATATTCTTCAGAATTGCGGATTGCTCAAGTTTTTCAAAATGCCAAATATGAAGAGTAATGTCTGGTTGCTCGAAATGCTTGTTAACTATTGGGAACCGGAGGAAGACTGCTTCATCATAGATCATATGCCCATACGCATCGAAGTGGAAGATATATATTTTATTACTGGACTCTCCTGGAGGGGGGAACCAGTAGACTTGCACGGGAAGCCCTTGGGAGGGCTAACCGTGGAAGATTACGTCCACGTGTACTGCGTAGAGGGTTCCAAGAAAGTGGGAACTCAAATTGCAATCAAATATTTAAGAGACTTGCACATAAAAATCCTCCTTTTTACCATTGGGAGAGTAGCAGGATCAGCTTCTCTACACCAGGCATCCAGGACGCAAATGAGTATAGCAGTGGAATGCTTAACTCATGTATATGATTGGTGCACAGCTCTACTGATGAACATGAAGCAACAATTGAATTCTATCCGAAAGGAAAAGACAAAACATTTTGGATATGGTACAATTTTGATGACATTCTTCTTCGAGAAGATACCAGCATTGAGACCCAGAGTGATCTCTACCATCAGCAGCCTGAGAGACCCAAGAATTTCCCGCTGGGCAGACATGATGAAGAGATTAGGGGGAAGTGAAGTTCCCCGGACCACTTGGGATGATGAGTTCTTCCTTTGGTGGGGAGAACAAATCATCGCTGTGGACGACTATCCCTATGCCGGGATGGACTTTCGTGGAGATCCAGATCTTTTCCTTTCACCAGGCACGGCATGGGGCATAGTCGGTAAGTTTGCAATTTTTTGACTTATATAATTTTTTGGATTTTTTCAAATATGTATGAAAAAATGAAAAAAAAACATGTTTTTGATTGGATTCATAATGAATTACAATGTAAACATGATCATGATACATATATTGGACCAGTTCGACTTGAGGGTTTCCCACGAAACAAGCGTCGCCGAGGCGAAGCGGATAGAGTGGTTTCAGACAAGACCCTCCAGGCTGTACAGAGGAACTTGGAGGGATTAACTCACCAAGTACCTATGGCTGCAGTGGAAGATCTGCCAGAAGCCATCCAGAGACGGGTGGTAGGAGTGCCTCGAGACTAGGTACGGTTATTCCGCCGAGTTGCCACCGCGATCATGTTTTATAGGAACACGACTTCTGGGCAGGGACCTCAGGAGTAGATAGATATAACGTATCAGATGAATGTATATTATTTGAGACTGAACATGATCGGGAATAAGCCCAATTTTTGTATGACTTTATGGATCCAAATTTTTTTAAATTTTTTGAACACTCTGATGATATATATACATCGATGTTTGATGTGATGTGATAAATGTATCAAAATATATGATGTTTTTGATGATTAAATTTTATTGTATGGAATGATTAATATGCCAATCCAGTGCTTGATTAGCTAATGAGTCTGCCATCCAATTTTCAGCTCGAGGAATATGAATGAAAGTTAAAAATTGAAATGATCTTTGTAACAAACGTACCCTCAAGAACAACCGGAGTAAAAATGGATCTCGAACCCGATAAGTATTGTTCAACTGCGACACCACCAGCTGAGAGTCCAAGAAAACTACCAACGAATCAACACCCAAAGATATTGCCTCAGAGAGTAGATAAGCAACTGCAGTGTATTCTGCTATGTTATTGGAAGCAGGACCAATGCAGACCCCTCTTGATACTAACAGCTGACCGGATGGATAATGAAGTACCCAAGCCGCGGAAGCTAAGTTCCGGGTGTGTCTACTAGCACCATCGGCGAAACCAAAATGACTCATGACATCCAACACAACCTACCAAAGCAGATCAAAAACATCACCAACTCATCAAAGATCGAAAATCAACCAGATATGTACAAAGAAAAAACTACTATATACAAAAGCAACATGCCAGGCTGAAGCCTAGGCATAATACTTCTTCAAATAGAGCCCATTTCGGGGCTCCGGCAACTCGTTCCCTTCAAAATCAACCAAGGTATATGCTCCTTTCTTAAGGAATTTTTTAACGATATAGGGGCCATACCACATAGACTTAAACTTTCCTGCCCCCAGGGCATCTTTTTCTTGGGCATAGACCAAAACAAGGTCACCTTCCGAAAAAACCCTAGGCTTGACCGCCTTATCGTACTGAACTTTAACTCGGTTTTTATGCGCTTCATTCATCGTGGCGGCATCCCGACGTTGCTCATCGAGATGTTCCAGATGAAGGAGCCGTTCTTCAAGACTAGAAGTGTCAAGAAGAAGTTCAACAGCTAATTTAAGAGAAGGAATCTCACATTCAATGGGAAATACGGATTCCAACCCGTGCACTAGCTGAAACGGAGTAAAGCCAGTTGCAGTTTTCACTGACGTCCTGTATGCCCAAAGTGTAGGATATAGCATAATATGCCAGTTGGATCTAGATTTATCAATTGTCCTTTGAAGAATTGTCTTCAAGGATTTATTCACGACTTCCACTTGCCCATTGGCTTGAGGATAATACGGAGATGAATGCTCCTGCCGGAAACCCAATTTGAGAGCCAACTCAGCCATCATACTATTCTGAAAATGACTGCCATGGTCAGTGAAAATCTCTCTAGGTATACCAAAACGAGCGATAACTTGGTTGAAAAGGAAAAAAGTTGCAGTCTCACCATCGTTCCAAAAAGTAGGCATAGCCTCGACCCACTTAGTAAAGTAGTCTACTGCTACGATAATGTACTTGTGACCTTTTTCCGAAGGTGGGTTACAAGTAGTAAAATCAATACCCCACTTTGTAAAGGGTCCGACAGTAACGACTGGAAAAAGCGGAGCTGGATGAGCGCGCATTTTTCGAGTATACACCTGACAAGGATGACACCTTTTGACCGATTCAATACAATCCTTGAAAATCGAGTGCAGTACCCGACACGCAACTTGGAAGACAGAATTGGGTTTGATCCCCAGCGGAGTCGCCAGTTCTGTTTCGGGGAAAATCACCCTAGAGGTTCATTGGGTTACAACCTCCACAGAGCAGGGGCATGCTACTTAAGAAGGACTCACACAACCATACATGTTCATGAAAAACTAAATAGAGCGGATCAAGGAACTTACCCGTAGGTCCTACGGTTGAAGCAGATCCCGCGGGGTCCAAACCCCCAGCAACCGTCCTTCCTTCTTAACCTGAAAGACAAGAAGAAACAAGCACGAAGAACTGGTTGTACAGCATATATCTACTCTAAATGTTAGTGAAATCCATATGAAACATTAGATAAACCATAACAAATGCTTAAATAACAATATTCTCATATATGCAAGCGGACACTAACACGTATATTTCGGGAACAAGATGGTTCTTCTGTATTATAAATATCATGTACAGAAATAACAAGTGGAGAGATCACCTGAATCCTTCCACGATCTTCGAGCAGACCGTCGTCCGGATCCATCCCACCCTTGCCTCGCTAAGATTCCTTCCGAACTGGTGCATACGAGATGACATATAGGGAGATGAGCATCTCCAGGAAACAAGGGTTTCCTGTAATGAACTGGGAAGTGTAGGAGGCACGAGAATTCAGACTTCGATAGGGAATACCAACAAAGTATAATATCAATAATTTCTCTCTCTCCCTTAGGCCATACACATGAGGGGCTTTTATACTCCCTCAAAATAGTTTCAACAGTTGGAAACAGTTGGCCACGTGATGGGGTGGTTAAACTACTAGAGTAACCATCAACCCAGCGTGAAAATAGGGATTTTTTATATATTTTTTAATGATTTTAATGGCATACGCGGAAAAGTGCATGTGGACTCGCGTATACACGCAGAAAAGTCTGGGCATAACCGCGTATGGGGATTTTTACAATGTTTTTTAGTGAATTTGGTCCAAGTCTGTAGGAATGGGTGCCTGTTGAAGCCTAGAAAATATCTGCTTCAAAAATCAGGGAAAACCACCCGGTCGGGACCTTAAGACAACTCCTTTTCCGTTTGGTATTGTGGCTCCGACTGGATTTAAAGGACTAGTTTCCTTATAACTAAATGGATTGGTTTGGATGGGTGGAAATGGGACTAAATTAACTGAAATAAAACTATCTAATTTAAACTAAATACTGATAAAGAAATTCTAACACTAACTCGGGTAATTATATGTGAATACAACTTAAGATTGTTCCAATTTAACAATAACAATGAAAATGTGTTATTATTTAAATTGAAATGTGTAGAAACAAATAGAGATAACTCTGTTTAAGAAATTAAACAGAGTTGTATTAACATATTGAATTCATCATTGTATACCGTCTATATATACTTATGAAAGATAACGTTTCAATTATACTCAGAAATGATATATAAAAGGAAGCGTTGTGAAAACAAATATATATAAATGATAGCAATTTTAAAGCGAATATCATAAGACAAAAGAAATCAACAGTGAAAGGATATAAATACCTCATTCACCTTGAAGACTTTCAAATGCAATGTGATACTCTAATCCAATAACTCTGATGCAAAATCAAATTCCAAGGTACAGAAATGCAACACTTCAAAGATAATTCCGCATGAAAATCACCAGATGTGATCCTTTTTAAAAATATAAGACAATGGAGTACAGAAATGCAATCTCCAAGTCAAAAATATTAAGATCCAGGACCCTTCTCTAAATGCATGAGAAGGGTTTAAATACTACTTAGCTAAATCTAAAAATAGTCTTATTACAAAAATTAAGGATTCGGTTCAATGACCGTCCTTTTCCTAGGCTAAAATACAGTAAAATTGAAACTAAATCTAACTATCTATGAACTTGATCTTTAAACTTGCAGGCATCTAGCTTAGTTTTGAGAAGATGCGGTTGGCTGACTTTAGAATTCAACTATCCTCAAAAGACAGAGTCGGCAAGCGTAGGCGCAATCTTCTCTGTAGAATTTATGATACAATTAAGCGTAATGTTTCTTAATGTTCTTTCTAAGGGATTTCTATAAGTTTATGATAGAAAGTTTTATTTGAAAAGGAAAACAAATCCTAATTGATTTTTTGGATTTTTTTAACTAAGGGTCCCCATTTATTTAGTATTATTACTAATATTAAATAAAAGGGGGGTTGTTGCTGGTCACAACAATTGACGATTCACTGAAAGAAACAGTTATCTCTGAAAAAATAAAATGAACATACTATCTTTAGTAAGTAAATATTTTTAAAGATAATGAAAACTTTTTTAGGATAATTCAAATAAAATGTAACTATGAAAAAGAAATAAAAATCATTTCATAATTTCTTTCTAATTCCTTAAGAATAAAAACATTTTGGGTTATTTCAAGCTTTGATTGGTATTAATAATGAAGTAAGTGGATCTCTCCAAGTTTTGGTTTTATAATATACTCTATTGCCATAGGTATTGCCTCTGCTGCCAACAAACGTTCATAGTCTCGACAGAGCTACCTTTAAACCATTAACCATTCATTGTCCCATCCAACTAAAATTATGACTTTTTAAAAGATAAATTCATAAGACCTATTATATCATGTTTTTGTCTTTTATTTATTTTTTATTTTAAGAGCCATTGTTCTGGTTTGGTAGCCAGTTAATAACAATGCCATTCACTAGTTATAATTAAACTGAACAAGCTGGCTCGTGATGAGAACCCTTGTCTTATATTTATAAGCCATTACCCTGTTTTGGTATGCAGTATTGGTAATGTCAGTTTTATTACTCCTTATGAACATGGTAAGTCGGCTCATAATGAGACCTCTTATCTCTTAAATTTTCAAATTTCTTAGAATTACATTCTAAAAAATCACAACTTAAATGCATGGGGTGAAATAGTTTGATCCTTAAGAATCAATGGATGACAATTTTCAGAGTTTTTTGAGTTCCAAAACTTTGAAAAAATCTTTACTTTGATAGATAACCTTTCTCTGCTTAATAAACTTATGATGATTTACATTTTTCTCAAGTTTTCAAAAGATCATGCAAATGATTGGAATAATCTTTCAAGTTTTAACATCTTATTTTAAACTATTCAAAAACTGTGATCATTACTTTAAAAATTCTTATTTACACAAAATAAATATTTATAATATTCTTCTGAAGAAATTTTCTTAAATAGTAAACAGTCAATCAGAGACTTATTAACAACCTTTATTTGCAAAAGCAAAAATAATCAAAATTCTACAGAAAGGAATATATACAGTTTAAGAAGGGGTTACCTCCTTATGAAAATAATTTCTTCAAGATAAGCCCATTTACAGGAAGAGATTCTCTCTTACCTGTTAGATCTTGGAGTATGAATGTATTTGAGCCTATCTTTTCAACGATCTGAAATGGTCCAAGCCACATTTTCTGGAACTTGGTATGTTTACCTTTTTCTTCGTGTGCTTTATCCCATTTCAGAACAAGATCACCAATTGACAAAAATTTTGAGCCGGTAGAACTTGCATCAAAAGAAGATTTTACAAGCTGTTGATGTTTTTCATGAGTAATTTTTGCTTTATCCCTATCTTCTTCTAGTTTAAGGATTTGATCATATCTCAATTGAATGAATGAAGAAGGATTTTCTTCAATAAATTGCACTAGGGCTAATGATGGAAGAGTTAAATTTGATGGTATCACAACTTCTTTTCCATAAACCACATTGAAAGGTGAAGTCCCTATTGAAGCTTTTTCAGTGATACGATCAGCCCATAATGCAAAGATTAAAGACTTGTGCCAATTCTTTTGATTTTTATCAATGGTCCTTTTAATGATTTTGATAAGGTTTTTGTTAGTGGATTCAGCCAAACCATTACCTTGTGGATAATAATTTGCTGAATATTTTAATTTAAAACCTCTTTTGACTGCAAATTCTATTAAACTATTTCCAGAGAAGTAAGATGCGTTATCAAAGACTAGAGCGTTAGGTACACCAAACCTGGTTATGATGAATTGATCTATAAAATCAATAATGGCATCAGAATTGGCTACCTTCAACGGGATTGCCTCTACCTATTTTGTAAAGTAATCAGTTGCAGTAAGGATGTACTTGTGATGTTTGGAAGAATGAGGTACTATCTCACCAATAATGTCAAGCCCCCATTGTTCAAATGGTTGCTCAATAGTCACTGGTTGCAAAGGAAAAGCTGGTTTCCTTTGTCTTCCACTTGCAGTTTGACAAATTCGGCATTTCCTTACGTAATCATGCGTATCTTTAAAAAGGGTAGGCCAGTAATAACCAGCATGAATTATTTTGTGAGCTGTGGTATCACCTCCAAAATGACCTCCTGCTGGTCCATCATGCAACTCCTGCAAAACCTTTTCAGCTTCAGTTTTTTCAAGACATCTTAATAAAATTGAATCATAATTTTTCCTAAATAACACATTATCAATGATCTCATATTTAATAGCCTTTAACCTTAAAGTGCGTTTACTCTTATAGTTGAGATTAGAAGGAGCATACCCATTTTTCAAGTAATAGATAAGGTCAGCATACTGGGATTCATAATCTGTAATGTTGGCAATATGATGCAGAGTGTTGTCCTTGATGGCAACCCACTGAATGAAGATGAAGACATGAGAATGTTGGCATGTGTTTTCCTTGATGGCAATCCACCTGATGAAGTTATTCATGACTTGATGGACTTAGTAAATGATGTAAATCTGATGTGATATGATGTTTGTTGGCAATATGATGCTGAGTGTTGTCCTTGATGACAATCCACTTGATAGAGTGTTGTCCTTGATGGCAGCCTACTTGATGAAGTTTTGCTTGATAGAATATGTCTTGATGAACCTATTAAATGATGTAAATCTTATGTATCTACAGAGAGTACAGAAGGAAATGAAGAAAGGAATTCAATATGTGCTAGATATATGATAAAAAGAGTATGTCTCAAGGCATACGTGGATTTGTCTAGGGGAAGTCGCGTATGCACGCAGTAAAGAACGTTCCAAGTCGCGTATGGGCAAAAGCGCTCATAAAGTGAAAAACCAGGGGTAACCACCATGGTATTGACCCATTTTATTGGGTAATGATTCGTCTAAATGACCCCGTCCAGGAATACCATCGGAAGTAATGTGGTTTTGGCTCATGGTATTGAAAAAGGGTAAACCTATATAAAGAGAAGAAATTCATTGTGCAAATAATGAGAGTGGGTGCAAGATGTCTGAGCTTGAATGAATACTTCTCTCTGAAGTATATCTGAATGGAAAGGGTTACAGTTGAATGATAGATTTGAAAGCATGATGCACCGATGAAGAAATAATGAAGAAGTGAATCTAGATCTGAAATGTATTTGTATTTGCTAGATCTGTTATGGAATGATTAGATCTGAGATGAGGCGAACATCTGTCTGAAGTAAAGGGTAAAATCTGTATGATCCGTTCTGAAGAATTGAAATGACCTAAATGTCTGAAGAACTGTACGCTAGTTCGCCACAGAGTAAGCGCGTATATACACGGGTTTGCTGAAGATAAAGCGCATATGGGAAGTGAAATTAGCTCTGTAATATGGACTGAAGTATACGCGGGTTTGTATGGTAGAAGGAGCATATATACGTGGGATCAGTGTTAGGAAAGTGCGTATGCAAACTAGGGTTTGCTGAAGCATGGGGTATGCAATGTCTGATCTGTTCTGTTGTGTTATTGCTATCTGTATTCTATAGTTCTGAGTTGTCTGTATCAGTTTGGTTGTATGATTAAGCTTAAATGTGTAGAGTGGGTCCAGTCTGAAAATATGATGAAACGTGGCCTGCAAGTGGTTTCCTAAAGGAAGCTTTGGATCCAGTATGAAAATTGATGAAATGTGGTCCATAGAGGTACTGAGGGTCGTAGCCTTCAGTCAGGGGGTTGTAGCTCCCTTCCAGGTGAGGCTGGTAAACGAGATCAGGGGGTCGTAGCTCCCTTCCAGGAGAGGCTGGTAAACGAGTCAGGGGATTGGAGCTCCCTTCCAGGAGAGGCTGGTAAACGAGCGCAGGTGGGTGCCTGCGTGCTGGTAGGAGTCTGCACCAGCACATATGTTGTAAGATGTTTTCTCTATAATAAAATATTGAAGGCTGAGCAACTGCAGCGGTGGTTTTCTCCCGACTTGGGTTTCCACCTAAAATCCTGGTGTTCATGTGTGATGCTTATGTGTGATGGTTTATTCTGTTCTTACTGCACATGTTTACTGTTTATTGAACATCTAATGAATGAATGATGGAATGATATAAGTGAAGAATTAATGGCATAATTAGATCTCTGTGTATACGCGAGTTTTATGAATCATATCCGCGTGTATACGCTAGTTGGCTTCAGCAAAGTAGCATATGGGTTTTAGAGAGTGAAAAAGTAAAAAGTTTGATAAAGTCCTAAATACTGATTCACCCCCCCCCCTCTCAGTATTTTTCCCAACAATTGGTATCAGAGCAGGTCCTTTTGCAGAAGCTTGATCGCTTGAAGGAGATCCGTCACAATGGGAAGTCAAGAAGGAGTAATGTCTATAAAGCCACCTCTATTCAGTGGAAGCAATCTGATATTATGGAAGGTACGAACAAAAGCATATCTGCAAAGTCTTGGTGGAGATGTATGGGCAATCGTAGAAGAAGGTTATCAGTATCCGGCAAGTATTCCTACTGATGTAGTTGAAAGGAAGAAGTATGAAATCAATGCCAAAGCAGCGAATGTCTTATTAGGAAGCATGTCTGAACCAGAATTTGCTAAAGTGATGCAGCTAAATTCAGCAAAATAAATATGGGACAAAATCATTCTGAGCTATGAAGGAGATACAAAGGTAAAAAGTGCAAAACTCCAAACTCTCATAATTGAATATGAAAATTTAAGGATGCATAGTGATGAAAGTATTGCCAGTTTCTTTCTTCATCTAGATGATATTGTAAATTGAATGAGAAATTTGGGTGAAACCATAACCGATACTACTCTGGTGGAAAAAGTCTTAAGATCCTTGACTTCAAAATTTGACTCTAAAGTTTCAACTATTGAAGAAAGGCAAGATCTGCAAACTCTTACTATTGTTCAATTACATGGTATTCTGACTGCTTTTGAAATGAGACAAGGAGGTCCTTCTCAATTAAGAGAAGCTGCTTTTAAGGTATCTGCAAAAGGAAAAGAAAAGGAAGTTGTCAAAGAATCTAGCTATATATCCGAAGAAGAAGAAGCGAATTTTGTGAGAAAACTCCAACTAGGTACTGGAAGATTCAAAGGTAAGCTTCCCTTCAAATGTTTTGATTGTGGAAGAGTTGGTCACTATGCTACTAAATGTCCTTATAGAGAAAAACATGGTAAAGGGAAACAATTTGAAAAGAGGAAGAGTTATTATACAAATGAAGATGATGATGAAGTGTCCAGTGAAGATGAAGAAGATTCTGACCAAGCTCTACAAGTGTTCATGGCAAAGAAGCAAAAGAAGAAGGTTACTCAAGGAAAGGAGATACCTCAGAAATCATGTATAGAAGAAATTGAAGGAGATGAAACATGTATTGATCATTTTTCTTGTATTTCACTTACCTATATATGCAAAGGTAATGATAGTGAAAGTGACAGTATGGATCTAGAAGAAGCTTTCAAGATTAAAGAAGAAGATCAACAAAATTCATCTAAGGAGAATGAATCTATAGACAAGTATCAAAGGTTTCATGCTTATGCATCCAATCGAATGAAAAGACTAGAAGCAGAAATTAACGATCTAAATACAGATCTCGAAAAATCAAAAAAGAAGAATGAAGGTCTTGAAGCTGGAATCATCTCTCTACAAGCAGATCTTGAAGCATCAAGTAAGAAGAATGAGGAACCTCTACAATCATTTGAAAAGGAAGGGCTTGAAGAAGAAATCATCTCCCTCAAAGAAGACCTGGATAAATCAAATAAGAAGAATGCAGGATTTGAAGCAAAAAACATATCTCTGAAAGTAAATCTCGAAGCATCAAATAAGAAGAATAAAGAACCTCTGTCATTTGAAAAGGAAGGACTTGAAGCAGAAATCATCTCTCTCAAAGAAGATTTGGAAAAATCAAATAAGAAGAATGAAGAGCTGCAACAAACATGTGAAGAAAACGAAAATTGGTTGAAAGAAGAGATTCTAAATCTGAATGATCAAGTAGAAGATGGAAGAAGGAAAGAAGAAAGCATGACGAAGCAATGTCAAGCCTTGGAGGTTGAGGTAAACATTCTCAAAGGTAAATTAGAAGAAAAGGTTAAACTTTCGAGGTTTCAAGATAGTACTAAGATTTTGGACAATATTCTTAGTAGTCAAAGGTCTCCTTCTATTAAACTTGGTCTGGGTTTTCATGAAACGGTCAAAGAAGAATCTAGTTCGCAAGGAAGTGCTAAAGATTCAAAGGATGTCAAAGAAAAACCTGAAGAGTTGAAAGAAACAAAAGGTCAACCAACGATCATGAATTCTCAAAGGATATCATTCAAGAATGTTGAATGTTTTAAATGTCATAATTATGGGCATGTTGCAGCAAATTGTAGAAGCAGAATATTTCAGCCACAAACTAACAGATCCTACATAGAAAGGTACTCCGGTTTCTTCAAGGGATATTTCTTTTCATGTAACAAGTATGGACATAAAGCAGCTGATTGTAAAAAGAGGAAGATTAGAAATACTCATTATGATTCTTATGCTTATTTCTCTGGACACATGAGATGTTATTCTTGTAACAAGTATGGACATGTAGAAAAAGAATGCAGGTTGAACAGATATGAGAAATTGGATAACTTCCAGCACACAAATAGAAAGTTCAAACAAATATGGAAAAAGATGGAGAACCGATCAGAAACGTAGGGAATTTTGACCCTACTGCAGTCATCCGCTTCTGAAGCTTACTTCTCTGATTGACTGCAGGAATGATGTGGGATACATTATGAGATTTAGTAATGTATCGTCACAGGGGGAGCAATGTATGATGGCTTTCATGGTTGATCTAATTATTCTGGTTATATGTATTTCTGACAGAGCATCTGATATGAAGAAGACATGTACAGGAAGTACAAGTTCAGGGGGAGATGAAAGAAAGAGAAATTTTCAATGTGTCACTTTCCATACGCGGGTTCTATGAACAAAAGTCGCGTATACACGCGAGTTCCAGTAGACACAGTCGCGTATGCACTTATGATAAGAGAATTGTGATGACAGCTGAAGATCAGGAGCAGAGGTTCAGGGGGAGCATCAGTCTGACTGTTAATAACTGTATTATTGACTCAGTATCAGCTTAGTTTCTCAGTTCTAAATAATGATGATATGATACTTGGTTTCTTATGTTAAAGATTATGGATGAGTCCTGTTTACTTTTTGATGAAGAGTATTCGTTGCTGAGATGAAAATCTTATAATTCAAAGATAAGGATAGATCATACAGAGATTGTTGCTGATGACTTGCTGATGAAGGGGTTCAGGTTGCATAAGTTAAGGAGGAGCCCTGGTTCAGGGGGAGCAGCAGGTTGAATACTAATGATTTCATTGTTGGCACTATGACTGCTTATTCTTTGGTTATTGTGATACTCATGCTCAAATGATGATGACTTGGTACATGGTTTATTTTGATGAGATTTTGAGCCCTGTTTGCTGAAAAGTATCTTTTTGCTCACACATGGATGAATTGGAAGCCGTTCGATTCAAAAATAAGAATAGATCATGGAGATTTTGTTACTATGGTTGAGATCTTTTCCCTACATATGTTGTTTCATGTTAAATCTTAAAGATCATGGTGATATTGGACCACATGGATGATTGACACATATTTGAAGATGTTGTTCTTATATGATAATTTCTCTTGGAAAGAAAGTATTGATGCTGCAAAGAATCTGAAGGCTTGGTTGCTAATGTGCTTATGCTACAACCATTGGATGACGCTTGAAGACACAACTACATTGTTCTACCTATCTGGGAAGCATTCAAATATCTCAGAAAGAAGCTAAACACTATCTCTATCTCACAGAGGATCAGATCTAGTTAAAATATAGAAGATGGTATTGGATACGCGGATTTCCTAAAACACAGTCGCGTATATACGCGAGTTCATTCACATAAAACCGCGTATGTCTGATTGCTGAAAAATTTCTGTTTGGGGTCAGCTTTCTTCAGCACAGCTGCAGTGCTGTTTGGTATCTCTGATACTGTTTGGTATCTCTGGTGGTGTTCCAGTTCTTATAATATTGTTTCGATCTCTGATGTTTTGATAAAGATGCCTTGATGATTGGTTGAAAGTGTTCAGGATGCATAAACTAAGGGGGAGCCTTAGTCATATGGAAAGGATGCTTGGATGCACAAGTTCAGGGGGAGAATTGGCCTTGCTGAGTATAATGCATTGTTGGCATTATGTTGATTCTGAAAAATGATCTCTTTCTTGAGGTCTTTCTGGTATTGGTTATGTAAAGTTATATTTGTAGTTTGATGAAAAGGTCATGTTGAGACCCATGATGTAAAATTGTAATATTCAGTCATGTAAGGACTTGACAAATTTGTAAACCCACTTGGTTGGGTAGTTGAATTGAAATATGTAAATCCACTTGGTTGGATCTTTGATGTAAATATGAGTCCTTGGTGATAGGAAGTTCATAGAGTCATGTACTTCATTGAAAAATATGTTTGAAGATTCAACATGAACTCAGGGGGAGCTTGGTCACTTCAGTATACATCAGATCTGCAGAACGCTTCTTCTACATGAGGAGAACATGGGGAGAGTGTGTTGGTGTTGATCCGCCCTTTGCCCTTGATGTCAAAGGGGGAGAGTGACATGGTGTTTGAAATGGAGAGAAAGAATGGTGTCAAATAATGGGGAGAGTGACATGGTGTCATTGTATTCTTAATGTACCTATCTGTTGTGGTGATCAAACACCATCGTGGTTGCCATCAAGTCCAAAGGGGGAGATTGTTGGCAATATGATGCAGAGTGTTGTCCTTGATGGCAACCCACTGAATGAAGATGAAGACATGAGAATGTTGGCATGTGTTGTCCTTGATGGCAATCCACCTGATGAAGTTATTCGTGACTTGATGGACTTAGTAAATGATGTAAATCTGATGTGATATGATTTTTGTTGGAAATATGATGCTGAGTGTTGTCCTTGATGACAATCCACTTGATAGAGTGTTGTCCTTGATGGCAGCCTACTTGATGAAGTTGTGCTTGATAGAATATGTCTTGATGAACCTATTAAATGATGTAAATTTGATGTATCTACAGAGAGTACAGAAGGCAATGAAGAAAGGAATTCAATATGTGCTAGATATATGATGAAAAGAGTATGTCTCAAGGCATACGCGGATTTGTCTAGGGGAAGTCGCGTATGCACGCGGTAAAGAACGTTCCAAGTCGCGTATGAGAAAAAGCGCTCATAAAGTGAAAACCCAGGGGTAACCACCATGGTATTGACCCATTGTATTGGGTAATGATTCATTTAAATGACCCCGTCTAGGAATACCGTCGGAAGTAATGTGGTTTTGGCTCATGGTATTGAAAAAGGGTAAACCTATATAAAGAGAAGAAATTCATTGTGCAAATAATGAGAGTGGGTGCAAGATGTCTGAGCTTGAATGAATACTTCTCTCTGAAGTATATCTGAATGGAAAGGGTTATAGTTGAATGATAGATCTGAAAGCATGATGCACCGATGAAGAAATAATGAAGAAGTGAATCTAGATCTGAAATGTATTTGTATTTGCTAGATCTGTTATGGAATGATTAGATCTGAGACGAGGCGAACATCTATCTGAAGTAAAGGGTAAAATCTGTATGATCTGTTCTGAAGAATTGCAATGACCTAAATGTCTGAAGAACTATACGCTAGTTCGCCGCAGAGTAAGCGCGTATATACGCGGGTTTTCTGAAGATAAAGCGCGTATGGGAAGTGAAATTAGCTCTGTAATATGGACTGAAGTATACATGGGTTTGTATGGTAGAAGGAGCGTATATACGCGGGATCAGTGTTAGGAAAGCGCGTATGCAAACTAGGGTTTGCTGAAGCATGGGGTATGAAATGTCTGCTCTGTTCTCCTGTGTTACTGCTATCTGTATTCTACAGTTCTGAGTTGTCTGTATCAGTTTGGTTGTATGATTAAGCTTAAATGTGTAGAGTGGGTCCAGTCTGAAAATATGATGAAACGTGGCCTACAAGTGGTGTCCTAAAGGAAGCTTTGGATCCAGTATGAAAATTG